>CM063506.1:167429673-167565673 GCA_032207245.1 Pardosa pseudoannulata | reverse complement strand
GCGTATAATCCGCAGGTAGAGTTTCGCGATATTTTCAGAGAAAAATATCGTATAATCCGCTGATTAAATTTCCATTTTAATCTCATGTGGTCAGTTTTCAATGTATATGGGAAAAAGTATTATATCTTTTATTGTTAAAAAAAAACTTAAATTTAAACTCTTTACTTAATCATAACATTTTCTTTAAATTAAAAAAAGTAATGTAATAAAGTGAAAATTTGGAGAGACTTAAAAAATTTTTATATTTAACCACAGTAAAAATAGTCAAAATATTTACATTAATGAGTACAGAAACAATGCTACAAATAAATTATTCGAACCCATATTTAAATAAAAAAGTTATTACAATTTAGAATTAGTAAAATACATCTTTTCATTTTAATTTAATATGGTTATTTGCGATTTGTATTAAAATTTTATACTGCAGTTATGGCGCCCTCTGGCGAGCTAAAAGTGGAAAAAAATGAATGCAGCAAAATGCCGTTATTTTAGATTATACAAGTTTTATTTCTTGGTAGAAATAAATATACAAAATGGAATATATTAATTTAATCGGGTATTTTTATCCAAAATACTGTGTCCTTGGCTGAAAAGAATTTTTAATCCTCATTAAAAGAAAAAAAAATTTCTGTGTATATATGATGTTGGGAAATGTCTCGTAATTTCGGTTTCGTCTATCAACGGAATTCTTATTCATAAACAAAATAACATCAATACACACGTGAAAGATTCCGTATTATAACCGATCACTTAAAGGAATTCTGATACGAATAACTTCAATAAATAAATACGCCAAAATAAAAACACATCTTTTGTCATATGACAAAAGATGTGTTTTTTTAATAGATGTGTTACATATACCTTTTGAATGGTTTTCTTACAGACCATTGAGACCATTACAAGAGATGAAAGTATCCCCTATATAATAATAGCCTAAGTCCGTCTGTCCTCAAATTTATGAAGCGGTTGGACCTGGAACGGATACAGGAATCCATATTGATTTCTTGATGAGTTAGGGTTAGCAAAATTCAAAGTTTATCTTCTCCTAAACTATCGATCCGATTCTAAAATAAATTGGTATACACATGCTTCACATCACAGCGAACAATACTGTCGTCTTTAAAACGTTCGAAATTCAACCCTTACCCCCTTTTCGGGCGTTTAATGCCATTATTTCGAGCCCTATTTTCCCCGGTTATGAGCAGGGGATTCAATTTATCACATGAATAGGTAAAAATAAGAGATTTGAAAAAAAATTTTTCAATTTTACAACTCCTCTTCAACCTCCACTCAAAATACGTGTTCTGCAAAGATCGGTCGATTTACTTGAAAAATTGAAATAAAAAATAAGTATCTAACGTGTTCTGCAAAGATCGGTCGATTTACTTAAAAATTGGAAAAAGAATTTACCAAGTATCTAAAGTTTCCTATGTATCAATTTGTTGAGTTACGATCCCCTCGCCAGATTTCAAACGCCACGCACGCAAGCTGCAAGCACGCCAATTTCGCCAAATGTGGTTGAAGCACCAACAAGATCCATGATTAGAAACAGGAGAGTGGGCTAAGAAGAGGAGTTGAATAACATTTTTTTCTAGCCTTATGACGTCATTCCTTTAATCATCTCGTTTAATCATTTCATATTTCTTCTTTTTTTATTATCGTCAGCAGTATTTTCATCCGTTTTATACCTGAACTTAGATATTACGTAAATAATTTTCTTGTATATTTGTATTAAAGAATAGATTAGGTACATGTGTGACCATTTTAAATTTAAATATCGATTATTTTTGCTGCAATGAAAATTTTATCACCGGTATTAACAATTTAATAAAAGTCTAGGAGCCTATTTCAAGGACTAATAAATATTTAGCGTTTAGGCTATATATCTTTGAAAATTAAGAAATTTGTTTGTTTTTCATATATATCTACACGGTTTGGCTAAATGAATTTACAGAGGCTCCAGTCAGTATATATCAATTTATTGTTTTCGTATGGCGCTTCTTCCAGAGATTACAGTTAATGAAGTTCGAGAAGGCCATAGAGTTTGCGAGCGCGTTGCCGCAAATTCAACCTGATTCTTAACTAGTATCAGGAGACTTTAGAGGAGTATGAAGGTAAACAAATTATTGAATGTGTACCAGATAATGCTCAGCCAAAAATCAAATCATTTTTTCATCTGCCCCATAGGGTATTTTACAATTCTGGAAAATTAAGAATTTTACTGATCCCGTCATGTGACGGGCTATATGCCAGTCAGCAAATACTGATGAAACCTTTTTTAAACATCCATGTATACGTGAGAGTCTATTAGTTATTTTACATTTATTATTGTATTGTCTGTAAAAGAACACAGAAACAGTGTTCTTTTACAGAGTAGAAAATGGACATGTCCCCCAGCATTATACTGTATTATCTGCTCTTGGCAGGGGTAACCACCTGACTCTTTGTTGTCCAATTCATGCATTCAATAAAAGAAAAAGATATCCTTGAGATATTCAATATGACGGACAGGCAGGTTTAAGACTTGATTAGACTCGGTCCAGCCAGAGGATTAAAAAAAATGCTCGAAATTGAAAATGTCCTTCCTGAACTAAACATTCATAAATAAATCTCGTAAAACACTGATTTAAACTAAGTTTAATTTTTAATATATATAACAACACACAAAAACACCACAATTCATATTATCAATTTGCAAAATATGGGGTGGTAATTTTATTTTCTATTCACTAAATGATTTAAAAATATTTTCAAAATTAAATACCATACATATACACTAATATAAACACACACACACACATATATATATATATATATATATATATACGGCAGTGGCGTGCGGTCCATATGTGCACACCCTGGCAAAATTATGAGGGACAATCATTTTCTCCACCTATGTCTACCTATCTTTATATGGTCTATAATAAATATTATTTATAATATGTTCAAATATTATGTCGATTTGCTCGCTTGTATTCCCGCAGTGCGTGCGGTACTCAGTGCTGCACCACGTAGCGCGCCAACGAACATAGGAAGTTCTGATGTGTACGCACTGCGCACTCAATTGAAAATCACGCTTTATACGTACGGGCTACTGGAGAAGAACAGCATACTATGGCACTGAGGCAAGTGCAGCTATTTTTCCTGCACTTGGCATTCAGAATCATCCGAAGGTACGATTCATTAAGCGTTGTATTAGAGCGGGGACTTTTTTTTTAACTGATTAACTGGCCATACGATTTTGCAGACGGTTCATGTTTAAATTTATATATTGTAAGATTTTGTTTTCATGGAAATATAAAAGAAGTATTTCATCAATATAAAGTGAAATGCTTTACTGTGGTAAATTAATTTCGGTGATGTATTCTGTTTATTGAAATAATGAGCTGAAAAACAATGTTGTTTTGTTTTAAAGAAACGAATTTTAACAGAACAGTCCCAATTTTACCATTCATTGTGCCTTACATACAGTATATACGTTATATTATGTAACACCATATCCCTGGTTTTGTTTTTAAAAATTGTCAAGATGTTTTTCGCAGAATATATGATTTCCAAATGTTAAAAACAATTAATAAATATAATTTAATGCACTGGCCGAACAAGAAACATTTCGCTCTATCGTGCCAGCGTGCAGCGAAATTTTCTGCACGTGAAACACGTTCGGTTTGTCGACACCGATGAGAATTCGGATGAGGCACCGCAGCGGCGGGTGCCATGTGGTGCTACGTTTGCTGAACATATAAGTTTTTCGTGGAAGCCCGAAAGCGTTGCTTTTTCGACGCCGATAGGACACCATACAACAAAAGACATGATTTTTGCTTCAGCGCTAGTAGAATTCTCATAAGTTTAGCTGTTTTTATAGTTATAACTCGACTTCTCGTAGGTAAATATATTATTTATTGCAATCTTTAAATTTATATTCATAATAAATAACCCGTTTCAGAACGGAGAACTCGGATGTCTCAATAATTAAAGATTTATTGGAAAATCCATGTTTTCTGCACACCCTGCATGAAAACCTACCGCAAGCCATTGATATGCGGAAAAACAAAGTAAAATTTGAAGCAGAATTAAAATAAGGAATCACTTTAAAAAATAGTCTTAATGGATGGTGTTCTATTTATTGACCATTGTGTGATTTTACAAATAAATCCTCTTCGAAAGAATACAATTATCTGCGTAGAACAGGATCAGTTTAAGTAACTAATGTAGAAATATATATAAACACGCCTATATACATACATATATACATTACATTCTTAGTACACATAATCCAAACACTATTTATTTAATATATTGCTGCCTGTGAAACATTTAGAGGAGATGACAGTTTTATATGATTACTCTGGGAATTATAGTATTTTTTAGATTCGTATCTCCAAAGATGAAAAAGACACGAATGCATGTAAAATATTTTATAATACATCAGAAAGTGATTTACAACAGGAAAGAGTCATGTTCGGTACATGTCACGTAATTTTGCTCAAACGATGACATCTGAATAGGTAGACCACTATAAAAGGTGGCTATCCTCCAAGTTCACTACTTTATGTAGCCTCCACACTATGGCTAATTGTTCACCACTTCTTGATGGTGACCTTGGATGATGGTTCGAGGGTTGCATCCCCACGCTGGACCACTCAATGAGCCGAGCTTGTGGATTTGTCCATAAGGTCTACTGCGCACTTTAGTGGCGCATCTGGCTGCATTTGATCTTTGGAGAAAAACCACCTCCGAAGCCATCGTAAACTAAGGCTATTTTATCGTTTGTCACCATCGACCACGATAAGCCATACACCTTCCAGACGGTGGTAATGACTTGCAGTGGACCATAGTCTGGAGACAGGCGCCTGGAACCTGGTATTCCACTCGGCCTGTGATTGGCTGGTAAGTACATTGGCAGCAATTTCTAATGTAGCCTCCACACAATGGCCAATTGTTCACCACTTCCTGATGGTGAAATTGCAGGATGGTTCACGGGTTGTAACCACTCGCTGGGCCACTAAATGAACCAAGCGCGTGGATTCGTCCATAGTGTCTACTGCGCACTTTAATTGCGCATCTGGCTGCCTTTGATCTTTGAAGAAAAACCGCCTCCAAAGCCATCGTCCGAAAGGCTATTTTATCGTCTGCCGCCATCGACCACGACAAGCCAAACCCCCTCCAGACGGTGGTCATGGCTTGCAGTGGGCCATAGTGTGGAGGGGCCTTAAAATTTGGCAAAATATCTCGGCGATCCTTTCCACGATTGACTTCTTACCCATTGATTTAAATTGGCTTTTTATCTATTTATTTCTATTTATTTATCCATTATTTATTCCTTTATTTAAAAGAATTTGGAACGTACAAAGAATGTAGATTGAAAGTTTTAATTGTAAATAACGCAGCCCTATGTTTTATCAGATAAAAATATTTAACAAAGCCTGTTACTCGCATGCATAAAAATGAAAATGAAAGAAATGATCAAAATGAAAAACCTGAAAGTAAGATAGAGTGTAAAATGGACAACTATAATTTGAAATTTCGAAATTTGCCAGAATTACCAGAACTTTTAGAGAGTGCTCATAATTTGAAAAAATTTAGAATTCGTCAGAAATTAACATTTTCCACCAAACCTGGTACATTTTATGGTTTTAAAAATTGTATCCAAATTTTTCTACATGTAAATCTTCATTTAATATTTTTTTATTTAATATATTAATGTACTATGTCTGAATTATATAGATATACATATATATGTATGTATTATAGTGATATAATATATGCATTAATATGATATAATATATTCAGAATTTACGCAACTTTATGAATCTTTTCTTTTTTTTTTTTTTTAAATCTGAAATTTTCAGAATATTTAGGTAATTAACAATTATATCTACCCTTTAATTGGTTGTAAATAACCCTTAATTGGTAGCTAGCATATTTTGTATACATTAATATACCTTATATATATATATATATATATATATATATATATATAATGAAAAATCTTGCGTTAAAATAATTTAATGCATGATCTTTCATTTGTAACTTAACTTAAATTACATATCAGTAAGCCTTTAATTAAATATATACTCTCCCCCTCCCCTCTCATTGAAAAAAAAATCTATGTATGATCCTGTCTCTTTCTGATTGTTGAAATAATATACAAATTCACGAAAAGCGTCGCCAAGATATTTCGCCAATTTTAGAAATTGCAGCCAATGTACTTACCAGCCAATCACAGGCCGAGTGGAATACCAGGTTCCAGACGTCTGTGTCTGGAGGGGCCTTTCAAGTTATTGACAGTAGAAACAGAAAGTTAGAAAATGCTGTGTAAGATGAGAATTTGTTCGAGCAAATTTAAAATAAAAATGTTCAAAATTTCACTACCAGATGTCATTTTATTAAAGATTTACCCCTTTAGCCAACAATGACTCTAGTTTTAAAAAAAATGATTACAAGACATGTTCAACACGAAGGACAGACACCATTTGAAACCATAAGATAATTTACCATTTTAAAAGTTCACAAGATACTGGTTTTAATCATGGGCACCATCCTGGCCAATATCCATATACCACTGAAATTGAAGAAAGACTCCTAATCAAATATATTTTACTAGCATATGTAGAAAATAAATTAACATTCGTTGAAAATAAAATAACACGAGTAAACACCAAATTTAAAAAAAGTCATAAACATCAAGATAGAACACAATTGTTTGATTTTTTTTTACATACTTTGTGCTGAATTTAAAAAACAATTACCAGTAACACATTTTGAGGTTGTCTCTAAATTTAGACGTCTTGTAAACTATTTTAGATTATTCAAGCTTAGAAAGTAATTCTGTTGATGCATTAAATGTAATGTGACCACATGAAACTCATGTTTTATGTTTTTAACTGCAACTGGTTTGCATAATATATTTTTTTAATTTATGGCATTCTAGAATGTCATAGTAGAACATATTTTACTAATGGCCATCATAAATTTGTCAGTGAATTATTTTTAACTGCATGGGTACTTTTATTACTTATTAAAATACTTTCAATTGAAAACAAAAATTATTAAAATTATTAAAATTGTAATAACTGTTCCGACCACTTTCGAATAGTGTAACCAGCATTCTGGTCAAAATGAATTTTTGCTTTTTAAATTACAACCCTGAGTTAAACATCATATAAATGAAATGAAAGTATATTTAAAACATTTCCTAACTTGAATTTATTTTTTAGAGTAAAAATTTTAAATAGCTTGTGTTACAAGGAAAATATCAAACTTACAAAGAAAGTTCTTGTTTCATATTTTTCTATTACTTTCAAGTATTTTTCTTTTTCTTGAACTTAATTTGACACATATTTTAATAAGGAATCGATAAATAATTTTATTTCATATGCAATCCATAATAGTTTAAAAAAATAATTTTAATATCAGTTACATTAATTAATTTTATGAAAAAAACTACAAAAAAGTTTTAAAAAAATTGAAAATCCAGAAAAATGCAAACTAATTTTTAATATTTTTGTTTGCTTATTAATATAAATTTGATAAACTATATGTGCTACAAGTTAAAGCAAATGCAGGGGATTCTTTATATATAGAGAGACAAATAGTTACTGTTACACATCCTGGCGTAGGATGCAACTGGTCTAATCTCTACGAAGGCTGAAGACTCACATAACCTCAAGCAAGTTTTTGGCTCCAGAGGTACTGAAAACAAGGCGACCACGAACCTACTTTAACTCAAATATCCATCCCTTACTAGCAAACAACAGGTTTATTTCCACTGTGAGAACAAAAGTCAATACATAGAGAAGGATTTTTTATCTCACTGCAAGCATATAGTTTTTTTTACCATTATGGGAACAAAGGTGAACATTCAAGTTAGAAAACGCTTTCTCACCAGTATGATAACCAAGATGTATTTTCACAAAAGGATTTCTTACACTGCAAACAAATGGCTTTACTGCAATAAAGATAAACCTTCAAGAGAGATCTGTAAGAAAATGCTTTCAGACACAAAAGGTTACTCACCAGTGTGAATCTGGAGATGTTTTTTTAAGCTAGAACTAACAGTAAATGTTTTCTTGCAAACATGAAGAATGGTTTCTCACCAGTATGAGAACCAGAATGTATTTTCAAACTAGAACTCCCACTAAAGGATTTCTTGCATACCTTGCAAACAAAAGGTTTTACCCCCCCCCCCCCGTATGTGAACGAAGGTGAACATTCAACTGAGATGTGCAAGAAAATGCTTTCAGGAACACACTGCAAACAAATGGTTACTCACCCAGTGTGGATCTGGAGATGTTTTTTTAGGCTAGAACTAACAGTAAAAGTTTTCTTGCAAACATTGCAAGAAAACGGTTTCTCACCAGTATGAGAACGCAGATGAACGTTCAAGGAAGAACGATCAAAAAATGCTTTCATACATACACTGCAAGAAAACGGTTTCTCCCCAGTATGAGAACGAGAATGTATTTTCAAACTAGAACTCCCACTGAAGGATTTCTTACAGACATTGCAAACGAAAGGTTTTACCCCCGTATGTGAACGGAGGTGAACATTCAACTGAGATGTGCAAGAAAATGCTTTCAGGCACACACTGCAAACAAATGGTTTTTCACCAGTGTGGATCCGGAGATGTTTTTTTAAGCTAGAACTAACAGAAAATGTTTTAGTGCATACACTGCAAGAAAACGGTTTCTCACCAGTATGAGAACGCAAATGAACGTTCAAAGAAGAACGATCACAAAATGCTTTCATACATATGCTGCACGAAAATGGTTTCTCACCAGTATGATAACCAAGATGTATTTTCAAACTAGAACTGTAGCGAAAGGATTTCTTACATACACTGCAAACGAAAGGTTTTACCCCCGTATGGGAACGAAGGTGAACGTTCAAGTGATATTTGCTCGAAAATGCTCTCTGACACACACTGCAAAGAAACGGTTTTTCACCGGTGTGGATCCGGAGATGTTTTTTTAAGCTAGACCTAGCAGGAAACGCTTTTGTGCATACACTGCATGCAAATGGTTTCTCACCAGTATGAGAACGAATATGCTTTTTCAAGTTGGATCTGTCAGAAAATAATTTTTTACATAGATCACAAGCAAAAGTTCTTTCCTTAGACTCTACAGAACTAAAGTTATCTAATGTAAATGTATCCATATCAACAATAATTAGAATTTTACTAATTTTACTAATATAGTTGCAGTGAAAATGATCTTTCTAATAATGCATATGCTCTATATATTGCAAAATATTGATATTCATCAAGTATTTCTAAAACAATATTTAAAAACTCTGTTATGCCAATATTTACCACGTCAGTGATAATTTTACTTCTGTATGCAATGTAGTGTATTTTCATAAGACATCCTGATTATTCCTCATATATCAATACAAAGCAGCACTTGGTGATATGTCTTCGATGACTCACTGCTTGCTTATTCATATTTTCTGTTAACGCCAGTTTTGGGTGAATATGGAAATATTAGATGAATGCTCGGAATGCAATTGAATATCCAAAACATAAAATTATATTTAAAAAAAAAATGACAAGAAATAATGTTTGACAATTTTACAGTTAACATGGAAATTAAAATAGCAAATTAATAAAAGAAAATATATAGATATTCAATTTATGCCTCTGGGCAGTTTCTAAGTAGTATTGTGATACATCCATAATACTGATATTAATTTTGGAAATATACTGTAATATTAAATTTCGGATATCATCCTGCTCTAATAAGTTTCTTCCTGATATGTTAGATTGAATCTGATTGTCTTGTTACAACAATTTTTATTTCTGGAATATATTTTTAAAGATTTTGCTTCAATATGTGTCTGATAATAGCAGTTTACTAAATAAAATTTCTAAAACTGTGGAACAAACACTTATTACAAACATGGAAAGATATTTTAATATTGATTCATGTTAGAAGTATACTTATTCTCTGATTTTCAATTGTATTTCTACACCACTTTCTATCAAAGTTTTATAGTTGTTAAAATCTGTAGTATACCTTATATACCTCCTGTATGACGTCATAATGTAATATTCAGTTAAAAGGTCAAGTGTCAGCTGCACATAATTGTCCAATATTGAAACCTGCAAAGTAAGAAATAAAAAGATATTGCAACGCACAAGATTTGTAAAAATTGTAATAAGATAAAGGACATTATTTAAATACAACTTCATTACAAGTTAAAAAAATACTGGGATGAAAGCTAGTTGGAAGTTTGAAAACAGTGACCAAAATTGATAAAATATTGACTAACATTAGTATTGTAATTGACCAATAAAAGTGTTTTTTTGTACAAGTAAAACATTTTTATTTTATAATTCTGTAATAATGCAAGTTTATGTTTCTATAAGTCAAGTTCTAAGACTTATGATGTGACTAATATATATTTGAAAAAGTGGTAGACAACTTCCCTTACACACTTAGATAGAAACAATGTACATTAATTATATGTAGTATCAAAATTCGATAATGAAATTGCATATGCATTTAATAAGACTTACAGGATATTATAGGGCATTGTCTAAGCAAAATAAAAGAAAACATTCAACCCACAGACAAACCAAATATACAAAAATCTGCCATACGGACAGTATTTTGTATTAGTGCATCATCATACTGCAGAATGTTCGGTTTCAGAAACAATTATTTCACATACAAATAAAATATATGCTTTTAGAGAAATTACAGGAGTTTTATCATAAAAAAAAAACTATAAACTTACTTTATAAATGTTAATAAACTCACATACATAAAAATAAATTGTTGTATCTAAATACCTAAGTTTAATCATATAGCAATTTTTCAATCCAAATGTTTCCAATCCGAATTCAGGGTACTTCGGTATTATCTGGGTGACCACGAATAATAGCCAAATATAACCCTATAATGTTTATATACAATATCCCTAGAGATAAACTTATATTTTGTGCAAAAATCTTAACTAATCTTTATTAAAAAATAATTATTATTATATTAATAAAATTTTAATCTACAATTTAAGAAAAAACCAGAATAATATACATTTACCCACCCATTAAGCTTTCTTGCTTTGAGTTTCCTTGGCAAACCAATTTTACTTGGCAATATGGTCAATGGGATAATACATAAATACCAAACTCAGTAACTTCAGCCAAATGACAAGAAAAAATAGAATTAAACAATTCAATGCATTTTTATTTAATTGGTAGTTTAGCGGATCCATGACTTTTACTCATTTTACTTGAAAAATCAAGACTTTCCATGACAAAATTAATCGATGATTTTCCATGACTTTCCAGGTGTGCGGAAACCATGTAAATGAAAATTAAAGGATTTTGAAATGTAATAAAGGAATATAGATGATGCTCTTCTTATATCTGTTTAAAAACAAATAACACATTATAAATTTTTAAAAAAAAATCTCTGAGAACTATGCTTTGCCATTAAAAAAAAACTAACAGGAATTTGAAGTTAGGAGAAAGGGTACACACACACATATATTTATATATATGTATGTGTGTGTGTAAACTGGTAAAATGAATACATCAGGTACAGAGAATTTTAGCCCTTATTACTTTTAATTGCCTGGGCTTCCTGGATAATGAGAGAGCCTGAAGCAATTGTGGTATTATTACAAGAAAGCAGCAATTCTAACGTAAAACTTCAAGTTTATTTGAGACAGAGTAAAAAACATGATTCTTTGACAAGATTAGAGCTATGAATGATCACAAAAATACTTTTCAATTACAAAATCGGCCCCACAGTGAGAGATGAAACAAATTCCTTCCCAAGACAGAGTAGCTTAGTCAGCATTATTAACATTTAGACAGGAACTTAGATCATTGGAACAAAAAGAACCATTTTTATTGAGACAGCTGAAAAATAGGGCAAGTGGACAGAAAATAAGCATTTATTACAGAGTTATCTTTGTAAAATGGCATCAAGAAATTCAAGTTGCCAACACTCGTTATTAAAAGGAGTATTTTGCAGCTAATAAATATGAAAGAATGAGAATTTTAAAGAGATATTTTAAGCAGGGTTGGAAAAAAATCATAATTTTTTTTTTAATCAAAAAAATCAGATTTATTTGATTTAAATCAGATTTATTTGTTTTGTTTTTAATTTAAATTTTAATTATTGTAGTGTTTTTATATTTTTTGCAATATACATGGAATAATTTGTTATAAGTAATATCTTATCTATCTAGTATATTCTACACACTGATTACTTAAAATTAAATATATAAATTTTAATCTAAATCCATTTTATTATTTTGTAACTGGATAGTGCAAACTAAATAAGATTGTCAATTTAAAGAACTAAATATTCATTTAATGCAACCTATTTATTTAAAAAAAAAAATCACAAATATTTCAATATTTTTTTAAGCTATGAATTAGTTATTTAACTGTTTCAATAAAAACACTTGTTTCTACACTTTATCCACTCCTGATTTGTTACAAAGGCTAGAATGAACAATACCAAAAGAAGAAAACTGTCTTTCTATTCTAGCAAATAATGTGACAGCTGTTGTTATTGGGTAGATAAACTGGATTTAAAGTTCTGTAATACTCTTTACCTCCCATTACAGAAAATGAATTCCACTAGTCATAACTAGTCATTGTACCTACCCTTACTACATACTTTCTGATAACAACCCTTAAATTCTTAGAAAACACATGCTATCTATTTAGACTTATTTACTTATTGGTATTTCTGTGCTGACTGATTCCCAATTCTCCTGTCTCTGAAATATAGGTTTTAAAAGAAGTGTACAAAAATTATTTAAATCAATGATTTTTTTTTTAATCAACTGATTTAAATCAAGATTTAAATCATGATTTAAATCAACTGATTTAAATCATGCCAACCCTGATTTTAAGTGCAATAATTTGACGTATTAAATATATTTGTAACCAGTAAAATTATTTTTCACCAGTTCCATGAGAGATATAATCCCTATTTTTAATTTCCAGAGCTTGCCTGGCAATGCAGTCATCATAGAGAGAAGAGCTCTTATTTAGAACTCAAGAACAGGAGAAAAAACTGAATAAAAAAATTTTCCACATTAATGATGAAGGACCGACAGTTCATCTGTCTCACCTGTAAAAGATAACTTGAGGAGAGGAATATCACATGCAAGACTTATTATGAGAAAGAGTTTTAGAGCAGCATTTATTTGGTAGCTTGTTAAAACATTATTGTTAAACCTTAAAATCAAAGACAGTTATTGCTGGAAAAATGGACAGCAAGGTTATAGAAAGGCTCATACGAGGCAATTTTTATTTCAGTCTTTGGTTTTGGAAAGTATGGAAGGAATACTAATATCAATGATACATATCTTTGAATTATTTTAGGTGGCTGGGAAAATTAAGTTTGAAAAATCTAGAAAGTGGATGGGGAGAATTTTAGCACATTGAATAATTTTTATATCTTATGTATAATATATATTGGAAATTTTCCAAAATTTCCGAAAATTTCAATACTGGGAAGAAAATTAAAAGAAAGAAAGCATTTAAAAGGTAACTTTAAATTTTGAAAATAATACAAAGCTACGTCATTAAATACTCAGTCTAGATTATAAATAACCAGGGACTAATTTACAGAGGCAAATCCAGTACCCCATTTTTGATGTATTTCTCATAAAACATAATTTAAAGTGTCCTTTTAAGAGTTAAACAAAACATAAAATGTGCAACAACTGCAAATGTTGAAACAGCATTGAAATGATATTCAGCACACTGGATACCTCACTGAACAGGAATAAGGTCTCTTTATTATAACAGCTTAAATAACTTTGATAAATTATTTTTATGTGCTTCATTAGCAGTAAAATCTGACTGACGTAGATTTCAATGGTGCTCTATATGATTCCCAGTTTTGTTTGTACCCCCTGCGTACAGGCTGTAATAATTTATTTACCTATGTCGTTTTTCTCTCTCGCTTGTACTGTTTATTCCACGAATAATATAGTTTCTTACGTAGTCAGTCCACAGTTGTCTACTAAATGATAGTTTGCTTGCTCGCAACGTCCAGAGTAAGCTTCTATTTGTTTTCAAATCCAATTTAGCCCCAAAGTGGAAAAAGTATATATTTTATTCAAGCTTGTTGAAATCATTGTAACATTGTCTCAGTCTTTTTTTTTCTCATTTCCTCGTAATTGATAAAGTTGACAACCTGGTAACCCAGGATTTAATGATTAAAACAACATAATCTTAAGATTCGTGGAATTTTCCTGCAATGAACGTCGTGCAGCTGAGATTCAGAAAACAAAATTCGCTTAGGTAGGTAAATAAATAAATGTTGTTGCCATACAAGGTATGGTAATTCAGTGTTGCCACATTAAGCGTGTTACTTCAAGCCAATTGGTCGAGTTTACTGAGACATTCTTGCGGCTCTATTGCTGATCGCTGTTAACTGTGTCAGGACAATCGCAGTTTGTAATTCACCCGTTGCAAATGGAAAACAATAAAATTTCTAATGTTTTGAAAAGCAGCCCATACCATGGTAATATATACGAGGGTTGGAACTTTAATAGTGACAACTATTTATTTACATGGCATACAAAAGTGATTCATGTCACCATGTTTTACGGTCCTTCAATATAGTCGCCAGTTACCCATTTCCAACGATGTGGAAGTCGCATAACACCTGCAGCAGCGCCTGTTCTGTTGATAGTTCGAATAGACCAGTCTATTGCCGCAAGAATCTCTAAAACAGTTCTGAAGCGGATGCCACTAAGTGATTCTCTCATCTTAGGAATTAAGTCAGCCACAAGGGCTTAAATCTGGGGAGTATAATGCATTATAAAGCACTTCCCAGCCCAGTCACAGCTTGAGCTGTATGCGTCTGAACATTGTCATGCAAAATGATAGGCGCGTTCTGCAGAAAGTGTAGCGGTATTTTTCTTAAAGCTGATCTGAGATGGTGCTCCAAAAATGAGCATTGACAGTCTACTGTGGGGACTGTATGCGTTAGGATGACACCATCACAGTCGCACACGAGGATCACCATAACTTTCACATTGCTGGGGATCTGACGAAATTTCGAACATCGTGGTGACGCGTAATGACGCCATTCGTTTGATTGGTGTTTCAGTTCTGGCTGATACGATCTGGCCCTAGTCTCATCCAGTGTAATGATACGGCGTAAAAAATCCTCTCCTTCCCGCTCATAGCGCTCCAGGTTGGTTCAAACAGCATCGTATCGTAGCTATTTCTGCATTTTCATCAAATGATGAAGATCCAATCGTGAAGTAACTTTTCTCATGTCCAGACGTTCCTTCAGAATGTCCATTACAGTCGTATGCGCAAATCCTGTCTATCAGGCCAGCTCATAAATCGTTTGGCACAGCCATCTATATAGAAGGCCTGCGCACTTAAAAAAATGGCGGCGGCCGAAGGCGGTTTCCCTCCTATAATCCTCAAGTAAATTGTGTTATGCCTTTTACTACTCATCAAAATATTTTTTTTCAAAAAATAAACTAAGGATATTCAATTATTTCACTAGCGTGAATATTTATTAGTAGAAAATTGTTTTGTTATGGATGTTTTATTTGTGTGTCAATTTATATTTAAATTTTAGTTACCAAAACAACTTCATACACTACACGAGAACAGATATGATACATAGATAAAATTTTAAGCAAAGAAAATACATTTGCAAAAAATTACACAACTGGCATCTTTTTTTTCTTTTTACTTACCTTTCATTAAATAGCACATGGAAATAAAATATCTTAACCTTTATTCATAAAATATGATCCTTTACGGATCACATTAAAGTTAAAATAAATAAAATCCTTAAGGATTATATTAAAGGCAGTGTTAAAAAACACTGTCTTAGAGTAAAATCGTAGAACAATTTATCACTGACAAATTTCCTAAACTCATGCAAAAATATTATGTTGAGGCAAAATAATTTCAAAATTTTTACATTTTTATTTACGCATAACATCTGATACTGATTTGTACTACATAAACAATGAAACATAATTCAATAGTATATAGAGAAAAATGTAAAAATATTACAAGAAATATTTAGGAAATTTTTTTTAATTTTTCTCTTATTGGATTTTTTCTTAACTTCTTCAATATATTTTTCAGTCACTTTTTTAGAGTAGTTATTCAGAAATATTTTATAAATAGTTAAAATTATATTTTTGAACTGAAGTAAACAATCATGAAAATATAATTTAGAAGACCTATTTATATCATCTAATATATTTTTAAGATATGGTTAAGTGACTATTATTAATAAATTGAGTTGATTATCATTTGCTATAAAATTACTGTTATATTTTAATAAAACATTTGTAAATATCTGAATGCGTATATATGTAACTTTAAGTGTAAATACAGTTGTTTTTTTTAAAGTTCCTCTACCTAAAGCATCTATTAATTAAAATTTATTTATATAATTAAAGCAGCTTTCAAATTTTATTTAGATGGGAATTTTCTACTTTTGTCTGTTGGACATAACTATTCAAAAACTTTAAGCATGCTTATTTAACTATTTTTCTACAGGTTATATGAGAACCTACCTATTATAAAATAGTACAGCATTGAATAAATGTTATATTTTTATAATAAAAATGTGTAAAAACATTGGTTCTGTTGATTACTTTAGACTAATTTTTTTCTTACATTTATAAATTTTCTTTTGGTAGTTAATTTTTGTTAGATATGTCTTCTTTACGCTTCGACATTCAAAATTTTAAATTGTAGAAAGTTAAAATGAAAGTCTGAAGCTCAGGACGTAAAAAATATGAAGCTGATAAATCAGAAACAATTTAAAGTGCAGATAACACTGATTCTACATAGAAATTTCCCAGATGCTGTTGTGGTATGGGAAAGAAGTTGTACATTAACTTTTATTAAAAAAGCTCTTTAAAAACACATTATAAATCAATGAAGTAAGGATACATTAATCTTTTATTGTGGTAATAATAAATAGTTTTTCTTTAAGATGAAACAGAAATTGTAATTTGTGAGTTATCAACAATGGCCAAGTTGCAATATGCAGCAAAAACGAAAGTTTAACATAACTTAGAATACATTTAACTCACGGATATTAAATGTTGTATTATGTAATCATAAACTGCTTAATAAGATCTAAAAATAAAATAAAACTCATTTTTAAAGCGACAGTTATAATATACAATATGATACAAAGAACACACTAATAACAAAACATTTTAACCGTTCGAAAGTAGCGAACTTTAAAATTACCATCATTCTTATGATATACTTAATTAGAAAGCAGCTCAAAATAAGAGGAGAAACGATAGCAAAACTGCTACTTACCCTACATATAATAACAAACGTTGTTTTATTTCCATAAATTTCTTTTTTTTTATTTATTTATTTAAAAGCAGTAATCGGCAAGCATTCAACAAGCATCAACAGAATAAATAGAATACCGCCATCGAGAGATCACGTGACCGGTTTTCGAAAAATCAGCGCGCAAGCCTTGTGTTTAGATGGCTGTGCGTTTGGTGTCGATGACTGTCCAGTAGTGTGGCAACAGCATGCACATCTGCTTCGCTGACATTAGAACGACTTGGCCGATGTATGTCTGCCACATTTTGAAATCCTTCATTAAAAGCTTTTACCCCTCTTGCTACAGTTCTGCAAAGAAATGCAGATTCTCTGCAAGCCTCTTGAAGCCGTAGATAAAATTGTTGTGCTGGACGACTTCTGGCACATTTAATTTTTATCCAACTTCGTTGTCATTGTTTTGAAAGCATCCTGACAACACTTACTTTAGACCGCAAGCTAATACAAGGATCAGTTCTTCACGTCACTCTGCATGCGAGTGATGTAGGAAGGATGAATCTTTTTGCTGAGAGGTAAGGTAGGTATGTATGGTATCTCATACATACCTACCTTATCTCTCATGTTTGGTATACTCGATATTCTTTGGTTTTTGTTGCTTAGCGTTTCTACAGCAGTGTTGCTACTGTTAAAGTTCCAACCAAAGTTTTCAATGACAAACTTTTTATTTCAGAAAGAGCTATGATGAAAGAAAAGAAATGAAATACTTGATTTAACATAGTATGGTTTTTAAAACATTATTCAAATCAAGGTGCTCTAGTTTAAAAAACAAGTAAAATTTTTATAAATGGCTAATATTGCATGTAAAAGCTATCAAGGCTACTAACAGAATGAAAAGAAAAGTCAAATAATTTAAAATATATTTTGCGCAATTCACTTTCATTATTGAAAAATGTGTATGTTAAATACTCATAATATTATTTGATTTCTAAAAAATTTAAATGCCTGAGTTTCAGATTTTGTGTACTTAAATCTGTAAGCAGAACCTTATTGTATGGGCAAACTGGGACTTTGACAATGAATTTATATGATATTCTCTATCATTCACATTTTCGATTTCAGTTTTTTTTTATTTTTCCTAATTAGTAGATACATTTTCACACGATCATCATATTTGTACTCTTTTAAAGAAGGGGTAGCTTTTAAATCAAAAACAGATTTCAATTTCTGTGATATATATATATATATATATATATATATATATATATATATATAACTCAAACAAATCAGAAAAATAAACATTTGTGAGAAAAAAAAGTTTTCTTTGCAATAAAGATTTAAAACAAAAAAGTCCGTATGGTGGCTTTGAAACTAACCAACCACCCATGCTAGAGCAACTCAACTTATCTAATAACAGTTCTGGCAACAGTATTGTACTCTGTTCTTTTCAGTTTTGTGGGTGCCATGATCGAAAAACCATGTTCTCTATTATGAAATGTTGACTCGCATCGTTAAATATATTTCAATGTTGTTTTCGTGTAATAAATAATAATTTGGTTTTTGCCTACTTAAGAGAATGTTTTCTTCTCATTCCATACAATATTAAATATTCCATAGTCCCTTTACTTTATTTAGTTTCGGAATTCATTATTTTATAAATATGGAAAAATATATTGTAAAAATGAAATAAAGTCAATATTAAAGGGATCATTCACACTGAATCTATAAATAACTTGTTTCGAATTGAACTCAAACACAACTTTAATTCTTAATTAAATTCAAATACAATTTTATACGTTATTTTCCCCGTAAATACTTAAAATGTAATATGCTTTACTTTGATAAAGATTTCTTTTAAATGTAACTTTGGTTACATGTAAAATATTAATTTTGGTGATTTATTACAATTAATTGAATGATAAAATTACGGAATTTGCCTATGTTAAAAATGTGAGTTTCGACGAAAATTTTTTAATTGCTAATTTTAAAGAATAATGTTTTAAGATTTTTTTCCGTCATCCTTTTTACCCTTTTTCCTAAAAACCATTTTAGCTTACATAAACACAATTTTAAGCATAATAATCCATTAATAGTTACTTATCCCTCTTTTATTTTTTACTTAAAAACATTTCCTATTATTTTTATCTCATTAATTCCAATTTCAAAAAGTTTCTTTTAATCAATTCCTTAAACATGTATACTGAATAATAATTCCATTACTAGTTTAATTAATTCCCATATGAAAAAAATGCATTTTATCTTATAAAAATACAATTTCACCGTTACAGTGTACCATAAAGGTAAATAAAGCTCTGGTTAAGAAGCCAAGGTGCGTCCAAACAGACCAGCAAAAAAAATTTACCACTTGATAAAAATTGGTGTGGTGACTTATCAGCGAAAATTTACTCCTCTCTGAGTAAGTGATGTAACAGATATCTAGACTAATCATAGACGAGATAAGAAGATTGCCAGCATGGCTACCTTATTTCAATAAGTATCACCCGATACACCACATATAAGCACATCCAAACTCAAAACTTCAATTGATAAGCAACAAACTGCTGTTCATAAAGCTACTGTGCTGTGTCCTTTGATGTCCAGTATAAAAATAAAAAGATTGGAATTTTCATTTCAAATAATGTTCTTAAATAAAATCTGGATGATTCTAGAACTTTCTTTGCTGTTTGAGCTAAATGTTTCTTGAATATTGCCATGGCTTCTTTCTGCTGAAACATTTATATATTGGTTTTTCTTTTAATGAAATAAGGTTAGTAGCAGTATGCTGACAGTTAAAAATAGTTACCTCATTTGTAACTGAACTATCCTTTTCCAGAAATAGGCAGTCATATAGATTGTGCTAGATATCGATAACTAATATAGACAACAAGTTGTTAGTGTATTTCAGAGCTGAAATATGCAAATGTTTACACTAAAATGGTTAAGATAAGGTTGAGAATGAAGTAACTGCTTAGAAGAACAACATGCATGTCTGTCTTCGATCGGCCTCTTTAATATTCGTTATACTGTCCCGTCATAGTCGGTAGATATCGAACAGTGTCTTTCTAAAATGGAACGAAAAAAGTCAAACACATAATTAGTAATAATATTTCTAAACAAGGTGTGTATAATTCAGTCGACCAAGTCAGTGATCTCGTAACTGGCCAAAGATCCGGTATGTTCATGAATGACACGCCAAATAGGTCCACAGAGTTGTATGAGTTCAAAGCAAAGACTTTGTGATGTGGGCCAATTTGACTCTTCGATTGAGTTCAAAAATACATTTGATGCTAATGAAAAAAATACTTGCCAACTCTTTGGATTTCAAATGAAATGAGCTTAAACCTAATTAGAGCAAATTCAATGACTCATAAATGTGTATAAAATTGAGTAACAAAGAATTAAGAATACTCCTTCTTTACACTGATTCTCGTTTTGAAAAAGTTCAGATAAGCCAAGTTGAGAGAAAGAACAAACATAATTGCCAAATTTGCCAGAAAAGGAGAGAATTGGCTGAAAATTATTTTAAGTTAGACAAAATTACGTTGGATTTTTTTTTTTTTTTTTTTTTTTTTTTTTTAGAGTAAAAATATCATTGTATGTAATATATCAAAATTATTCCACCCAAAATTCTACTTTTCCCTTTCTTATTTTTCTATACCTAATTTCTCAGCCACAAGCTGTTGGTCTATTATAGGAAAGAATTTACGTTGTTTGCTCATTGTGAGGTGAAATTTGTATAACAAGTATTTTTCTCTTGTAGGGTAAAGTTCTACCACGGACTTTGCTGTTGCTTTAATGGAGCGATAGTAATTTACTCAGGGTCTGTCCACTAAGTCCGGGTAATTCAAAATAATAAGCGTCAAGCAAAAAATTCACAGTGTTTTTCAGAAAAATTTCCATTCTAAATGTTTATATTAACATTACTGTTATATTTATTATTAATAAGCATAAGCATATAAACTTAAAAATACATTTATTCTATTTTGCTCATTTCTGACATGATAAAAACTGCCCTCGTTGCTAAAATATCCTCATGAATATGTAGTTCTGGAACCAGAAATGCACATAGATAACTAAATTGAAAAAAAAAAAAAAAAAACTAAAATACTCCAATCAGTAAAAATAGTTGTGTGTTACATTTAATGATTTTAGAAGAAAAACTTCGGTAAATCTCATACAATTTTAGTAAATAACGGTTGTTTAAATTTTTTTTTTCCCTTTGGGCTCCAAGTGAGTGATAAACACTTATATCAAGTAAAAGCACAGTTGTAGAAAATCCTTAAGTTTTAAAATTGCTTTCCTCAGTTGGCCTAAGGCACAGAATTTATTAAATATTAGGCAGATCATTGTATAAATAAATTATCCGAAAAGGTTTTTAGGAGAAAAATACTCTAAAATGATTTCCTATTCAAATCGCTCCTTCTCCTTTTTTATATATTTCACTTTAAAGGTATGCATAAGTTTTGCTGACTCTAAACTTTTGCATCTATCCCTTGGACTATCATAGAAGTTGCTGAGATATCGAATACATCTGCCAAGTTTATATAAAACGTTAACAATAAAAAAAAATTTTATCCAAAGCAATGAGTAATCTCTTTTAATCATTTGAAAGAATATTATTTATTCTATTTAATTATATGAAAATACTGAAAAATTGACTAAAATGAACTGGCATCTTGGTGACTCACACATGAGACATCATCCTGAAAGGTTAAATACATGAACATTTTTTAGAAAACTGAAACTGTTTTTCAGAATTGTACAAGTACTTTCAAGCTATACAATTTTTCATAAAACTTTTGTTAAAGGGATCATTTCAAATACAAAACATTTCTGATTACGAACCTTTTAAAAACAGTTTATTCAGTTTGAACAATCATCGTCCATTTGAAAAATTTATATTAAAAACAAAACCACTTTATATGCTTGGTGACTCTGCATATATATGAGTACATCGTAAAATATACTTTTCTAATAAAATTTTTATTTTAAAGAAAATCTGCACCATACAATAAATTTTCAAAATCAAAAATTACAAAGAATGATGGACACATATATTAGTTGTACATCCTTATTGAAAGGTAAAAATATTCTTTTTTAGCACTACTTTTTTTTATATATATATTTGTACATAGTTTAGAAATATTTGTAAATATAATTGAAAATAATAAGTATCTTATTTTAAAAAAAAAGATGAAGAAAGTAGCACTGACTTAAAGTACGTTGGCATGTAAAATGATACCTTAAAAAATGACTAAATTGTTTATCATAAATATGAAACTGACTAGCAAGTATGCAATTGTAGAAAAAAAAATAATACACAATGATTCTAAGTGTACGAAGTACAATACAAATCAGGAATACATTATAAACGGATGAAAACAAAAGCCTTGAACTGCAAAATCTCAATCACTGGTTCCCAAACGTTTGGGGATCATTGCCTACTTTGTAAGACAATTACCCATTATAATAGTCTTTTCCCACTCACGATCTGTTACTACTGCTGCCATTAAAGTAGTAGATTCTGATAAAAATGAAGTAATTTCTCTTTTCTTTAACTTAAAATTTACATAAAAGGAATGCTAAAAATGGCAGAGTTTTCTGAAATGTTCTACTGACCATTGTAAACAATATTTTTTTTTTAATGATTCCTCTAGAGCAGGGATAGGCAAACTATGGCCCACTGGTAAAGTCTGGCCCACCAGAAGGTTTTATCTGGCCTGCAAATAGAATTTTAAGGAGCCAGTCCGAGGCAAATTAAAAGAAATATATGTTTATACATTATATATCCATCTCCTTTTCTACTTTGCTTCAATATTATATCCCAAATTTATTATCTGACTCCCAGAAGATCAGCGGTCTACTTGCTTCTTATACGTGAACAAGTGTTTTCAACTTTGAACCCTAGAAAGAATAATTTCGGGAGTAGACTGACAGACGAGCATTTAGCATCGTTACTTAAAATCACTACATCTCGCTTCGAACCGCAGTATAAGGATCTTTTTAAAATGAAATCGCAATTTCATTCATCTCATTAATGTATTTAAACCGTTAGTTACTTGTATATTGTTTTTAAAATTTCAGAAAAATTTATCTTGGCCTGCCAAACTTATTTTCTTTTGATTTTTGGCCCGCGGCCAAAAAAGTTTGTCCATCCCTGCTCTAGAGAATCTGTAGTAATTAGAATGAGTTAAAAGCAAGGCAAACATGCATGAACAGATTGGAAGTCTGCAGTGGCAATTACAATGTGGCCAATACAAAACTGAATATTAATAAAGTATAACAAAACGCTTTCTTGCATACAATCAAACAGCTTTGTACATAAACAAATTAGAAAATAGGCACTTTTAGTTTTTACTGCAAAGAGTAGCATTATTTTATTTTATGAAAAAATGACTAGCTGTTTATAAATTTGTTTTACAAACTGAGAATCTCTTATGAGGTAGTATACACTTCCAAATCGTACGACTAAAATTAAAGAAACATATTAAATATGGAATAAAAACTGTAAATACTTATTGAAAGGGTTTGAAAAATAGTTTGTTTTGGAGTGCTATGGTCTACTTTTTTGCAACATGAGACTGAGACCTTCAGCCTAAAGTTGATTCCGAATAGCTATGAACATCCATTACACTGTGGGATTCGAACCCACAAACTCCGGTACCAAAGGCCAGCACCCTAACCAATCGGCCATCGTTCGGCCAGTTTGAAAAATAGAGAAAACTCTTTCAGATCTTTATATAATAAAGTTCATCATGAGAGAAAAGCTTAAGCGATTTAGAACTCCCATTGTGTATTGTATATATAGTACATAGTTTCTAAAAATAAAAATATTTTAAGTAGTTACATTTGCATATGCATAAAAATGATTCTCATATAAATCTGCATGTAGTGCTGTATTTAAAAAAGAAGCGTGGTACAAAAAAAATCTTAGATACAAAATAAAATAATCTAGAAATATCTTTACATCCTTTATCTCATAAGATTTATAACATAACAGACATCTACATATATTACAATTTATGTGCATTGTTGATGGCGTGATAAGGATTTCACAAGCATTTCGAGTCAAAAACCATGCAATAGTACTTTTTACTAGAGTTAAAAAGGATATCAGTCCATCAAATCACCAGAGAACAGGCATGTCACTCTTTTTGTCTTAAAGACAGGGTTGGTCATGATTTAAAAAAAAAAAAAAAAAAAATTTAAATCAGATATATTTGATTTAAATCAGATTTTTTCAATTTAAATCAGATTTATTTGTTTTTTTTCTGAAGTCTAATTTTAATTATTGTTGTGTTTTTATATTTTTTACAACATACATGGAATAGTTTGTTATAAGTAACAACTGATCTATCTCGTATAATCTACACACCGATTGCCTAAAATTAAAAACATAAATTTTAATCTAAATACATTTCATTATTTTGTAATTGGATGGTGCAAACTCAATATGACGTCAATTTAAAGAACAAATTAAATATTCATTTAATGCAAACTATTTATCAAAAAACAAAAAATTCACAATTATTTCAATACTTTTTCAGCAACGAATGATGGATTTAACTGTTTCAATAAAAACACTAGTTTTGATGCTTTATCCACTCCTAATGGGTTACGAAGGCTAGAACGAAAAATACCAAAAGGAAACTGTCTTTCTATTCTAGCAGATAATGTGACAGCTGTTGTTATTAGGTAGACAAACTGGATTTCGAGTTCTGTAATATTCTCTTTGCCCCTCATTACATAAAATAAATTCCACTAGTTATAACTAGTCATTGTACCTACCCCTACTACATACTTTCTGATAACAACCCCTAAATTCTTAGAAAACATGCTATCTATTGACACTTATTTACTTATTGGAATTTCTGTGCTGACTGTTTCCCAATTTCTCCTGTCTTTCAAATTAGGTTTTAAGAGAAGTGAAAAAACAAAAAGATTTAAATCATGATTTACATCAACTGACTTAAAAATCATGCCAACCCTACTTGAAGCTATAAGAGATGCAAGGCACAATGTATGGAAATATATAATTTGGGTGCTAGCGCAGTTAGAATCCCAGAATAGAAAATATTTAAGATTAATCTGTGGATCTGGACCACAGGCTGTAAAAATTTGCATGTGGGTTTCTTGAAGACAAGCACATAAACATAGATTCAAGACTAACAATATTAAATTATTATTTGATAAAATAATACGGAACTGAATAATTTAAGGCTAATACCTTTTTCTTAGCACATTTAAGCAATGATAAAATTATAAGTTAAGATATTTTTGTTCAGCTAACAACACGGTTTTTAATCCTTCTCTTCAAATATTAAATTTTGAATCGTATCACATAGAAGTGCATGTGTCATTTATTAATTGCAACATATATGATTTAATAAAATAACTGCAAAAAATATTTCACTTTTCAAAATACCAATCACATTACATTATAACCTAAATTATCAAGGTTTTTTGTTACAATATTGAAAAGGACATTGACAAAGCCTTGGGATCTCACTCTTGTCACTGAAAAGAAAAAAGAACATGATGAAGGAAGGAAACTGAAGTTATATGATATTTAAAATATGTATTCATTCTATTCACATGTAGCATAAAAATTTAATGTTGTAAAAATTATTCACATCTCTAAAGCAAACTCTTTTTAAAGCAAATAAAAAAAAAACCAAAGCACAAAATTGACCAGGCTAATATAATTTATTCCAAACTTTTAACAATAAATAATTTCTAGGTCCCATCTTGAAGAACCTGGTGCTCTGAATCAATATTACATTTTTTGGTTGAAATACTTCACCAATATCTACAATAACTGAACAACTATTTTTTAATAATTTCACTATAATTCATAGCGTTACCATATGAAATAAGTTTATCTGAAAGAAAAACACTGGATGGAGCTTGAAATTAACATTCTTTCCAATTCATTCATCCCTATCAGTGTCTCATTAAAGGACAGAAATGTTTGTTTTCCAATTTGAAGCAAAACCACCATTATGCCCCTAATTTAACGGATTCATTTCCCTTATTATTAATTATATTCTATAAATATCTTATTTTTTAGTTTACCAGTTAGACCTTTCCAGTGGGTTGCAGAAGATTTAAAAAACTCTTTAACCCTTTAAGTGACATTCTTTAGGTCCACTTTGTCAGGCTTTTTGTAGCATCCAAAACTTATTTTCTTTTTAAGTAAATGTTTTCACTCCATGATGGGATGTATTCAAGGACCATAATAATATCAGCAAATGTTGCTTCTATGGCATTCTGCTTAAGTCAACATGAGAGGGACTGCAGTATTTGGTATAGCATGTTTATGATCAGTTTAATGAACATCTTATACTAGTTTATAGCCCGTCATACGACGGGATCAGTAAAATTTTTAATTTTCCAAATTTCTAAAGTACCTTATGTGGCAGGTAAAAAAAAATGGTTTGTTGTTTGGCTGAGAATTATCTTGCAACAAAAAATAATCGATGATTCAATTTAAAATTATCACATATGTACTTAATCTGTTATTTAAGCCAAATATAAAAGAAAATCATTTATGTCACATCTAAGTTCAGTGATAAAACGTATGAAAATAAAGCATAATTTAAATAATTTAAAATAAGAAATGATTCAACGAGATGGTTAAAGGAATGACGTCATAAAGCTAGAAAAAAAATGTTACTTTTACCTATTTATTATGAGATAAATTGATAAATTTAATCGTTTACTCTTAGCCGGGGAAAATAGGAGTCGAAATAATGGCCTTAAAAGATCCAAAAGAGGGGAAAGGGTGGATTTCGAACGTTTTAAAGAAGGCAGTATTTTTTGCTGTGATATGAAGCATATTAATACCAATTTATTGTAGAATCGGATCTATAGTTTGGGAGAAGATAAACATGACTCTCTTTGAATTTTACTAACTATGGATGCCTCTACCCATTCCGGGTCCAACCGCTTCATAAAATCGAGGACGGACGTACAGATAACTTAGGCTATTATTATATAGGGGATTATGCCTTTAATTATTCTTTTAATAAATTTGTAAAAGAGTAGCATTACTACCCATTTGGCAAATTTATAGTTCTTATTGCTATTAATAAAACCAAACTTATTTATTTTAATTTGCTTTGGGGATTTTACTTAAGTCTTTTTAAGTAAAAATGAATACTCAAGACGTTAATACTTTATGTGTGCATGTGCAGGTACACACACAACTAAAAGGAAAAAAACAAAACAGCTTTTAATCCTGTGTAAAAGGAAATTAGAATGCTTCAGCTGTCACTGTAAAAATCTCAAATGTCAACCTATACAGTTTATATCCTATTTATTATTACCTTCTCTTCCTTCACTTTGTGCTATTATACATGGATCTATAAACTCGGGTCTCCTGCCAATAAACCAGCTGCTTAGTTTCTGTAACAGTGATGAAGACTCGGGTACAAACATCGGAATTTGTCTTTTGTGCCTTAAAGAGATTTATTTAACATAAATATCTTACTGATACTATAAATATATGTATAAAAGATATATGGAAGAGCCAAAAAAACTAGTATAGGCATGCATATACAAGAAAGAAATAAGGAACCAGTTAACCCTTTAACGGACAGTGGTTTCGTAGCAAAACCACCTATTAAACATGTTTTTTTTTTTAACTTTACTTTATCTTTTTATAATTATTTACTGCTCCAATTTCATACATCTGTGATATATGGTAACCAATGATGTAGAATCAAGAGCTTTTGCAATTAAAAAAAACTTTTTGGAGACATGGATGAGTTTTTGATTATATTATATATATATATATATATATATATGTGTGTGTGTGTGTGTGTGTGTGTGTGTGTGTGTGTATATATATATATATATATATATATATATATATATATATTATACATTTTATATATTAAAAATACATTATATATTTTATACATTTTATATATACATTTTATACATATTATATTTTTGATATTTTAAATATATAACAGATGATAGTTCTATGTTTAACTTATTTATTTCTTTTTCTATTGAAATATATGTATTTAAACTTTCTGTACTTGAGAAGTCAGATTCAATTTATCTTACTTATGACCTCAAATAAAAGTATCTATACAAACAACACTTTTAAGTTGTTAAGCTATTTATTTATTATACCAGTTTAAGGGTTATCATTTATTGTTCTTCCAGTATAGTTAAACATTTAAAAAGGCATAGTGTTCAAGCTGTACAAGGGTATTGGTCAGTCAGTTAAACTACTTCTCAAACCCTAATTTGGTATCCTCTAAGGCATATCCTTCTGAGTAATGTAAAGAAAATTCATATATTTTACATATACAAGGCTTATAGATAACATTTATAAACAAATTACATTAAATTCCCATGAATTTATTTTGGTGAGCTTTAAAGGGTTAAAATACAGTGCTGCAGTCGGCAATGCCTATAAATGACAACAAGTGTCTGGTACAGTTGTTAAATCGGTTACTGCTGCCACAATGGCAGGTTATCAGATTTAAGTGAGTTTGAACTAGATGTTAATGCTTGAGAAATGGGATATAGCATGTCCGAGGTAGCGACGAAATTTGAATTTTCCCTTACGATCATTTCCCGAGTATACTGTGAATATCGGGAATCCTAGTAAAACATAAATCTCCAATATCACTGCAGCCAAAAAAAGATCGTGCAAGAACAGGATCAATGACGACAGTGGAGAATCATTAAAAGCAACAGAAGTGCCTGCAGATTTCAGTTTTGGGCCATCGACAAGAGTCAGCATGCAAACCATTCAACGAAACAGCATTAATATGAGCTTTAGGAGTGAAAGGCCTACTCAACTACCATCAATGACTGCACAACACAAAGCTTTCCGACTCGCATGGGCCCTTTCAACACCGACATTGGACTGTTGATGACTGGAAACACGTTGCCTGGTCTGATGAGTCTCATTTCAAATTATATGAACGTAAGGGTATGGAGACAACGTAATTTGAATCCATGAACACTGCATATCAACAGGGGAATGTTGTAGGCTGTGTGATGATATTGGGCACGTGCAGTGAGAGTAATATGGGACCCTTAAGTCTAGATACAACTCTGACAAGTGACACGTACGTAAGCAACCTGTCTGATCACCTGCATGTATTCATGTCTGTTGTGCTTTCCGAAGGACTTGGGGAATTCCAGCAGGACATTGCGACACCTCACATGTCCAGAATGTTTACAGAGTGGTGTGAAGACTCCCCTTTGTCCGAGCCCGCACCAAAACAGCTGATCATAGTGCACCTATACCTGAACAATAGCGTGGCATTGGGGATCTTGACAATCGGACTGAATAGACGAATACGCCCCTAATGGATCTTGTAAATGAACGCTCGGAAAATTCCGTGAAGAGACAGCCAGTGAATGAGAATTCAGTTAAAAAGTATAACTGTAACTTTAGTTGGAGTTCTCATGTAACTGGGATCTTAACTGAGAAAAAAACAATGGCAGGACCATAACTAACCCAACAGGTATAAAAAGCCTACAATTTTGCAACTCAGGGCTTTTCGTCATTTTTTTCGGAGGTGTATTGACCTTGTGGAGGCTTTCGCCTTTTTACTAGAGAGCCAGCTTGCTAGTTCAGGAGATTCGTAAAGTCCGCTCATATAGGGAGCAGCAGAATCTCGGGACCGAACGGGGGATAAATTGGGTTTGATTGCACCCTGAAAAACCTCCCTATTTGTAAGAGATTATTAAATCTCTTGTTTTTCTTTCGACTGTGATTGTCGTGAGGAAGTTTTATCGGCAACTATCCTTTGCTGTTCTAGATGATTCAGGAATTTACATTCCTTTGTAAATAGCCGTATTTAATCCAGAATTAAAATGAATTTCCAATTTTATTCTTTGACTGTGATCCATTATTCACGTTACCTCTCATTTGAGAATATTGAAGGCGTCACAGCGATTACAGGAACACTTCTGCTGGCCACCCAAATCCCCAGCCATGAATACTATTGATCATATCTGGGATGCTTTGCAAAATGCTCTTCAGAAGATATCTTCACCACCTCATACTGTTAGGGATTCATGGACAGCCCTGAAGGATTCATAGTGTCAGATTTCCAGTATTACCTCATACATTAGTCAAGACCATGTCGTTGTACTTTTGCATGCTCGTTGGGGTTCTACACAATATTAGGCTGGTGTTGGTCATTCTCGTGTAAAATTTAAAGTAAATAAAAATAACTTACGTCATTGTTTCTGAGAATGACATGCCAGGTTTTATCTCTTTCAAAGTCAAAAGTTTAATATTGTTTTTTACCTCCAGTAATTGTGTGAGCAAAATACCAACTTCACAGTTTAACTTTGTGAAGTGACGTCACAGTTAATAAAGTTGTCATTATCACAAAGTAATTGTTTTCGGAAACTGATTAATATTTTTGTATACCAATAAAAGATGTTTCTGTATTCATGTTTGGCAACATATTTTTGTAACAACTGTGTGTAAATGTTCCATGCATAATTAGTTACTGTGAGTGTATAAAATAAGTTTGTAATCTGTTACTTACTTTTATCTTGCACTTTGTTACCCTAGTGCTTTTCTTGTTGATTGGTAAGCTACGTGCAATGGAGTTAGTTTATTAACATGTTTACATTGTAAATATTTCATTCTTTGTGTCATCTAAAGTAAAAACTTATTCTTCCTACTGCTATTTTACATGCTGAAAGTCTTCCACTGTGAAAAGACATTACGTTGTTACAAGACCATGATCTGCATCCCAATTAAGTCTAACAAGGCCCAGCTGCTTAAGTTTACTAACCCAATATTCAGTAAATAGTGGAAGTCAAGTTTGTTAAAAGGTGACGTTGATAGAAGTATGTCTCGGACATATATATTTCTCTTTTTCAAAGCATTACAGTAGAAGCCTGTTGGTTGAAATTAGTTGCTGAATTGTGAATTGTAACTCCGGACTTTCATCGACTGACACAGTTGTGTTTTTACTTCTCAAGTACATGTTTTGTTTTTTGCCGTACTAGCAGTGAGAGGGGGGCAGAAGTAACATCCCTGCTTTGAATTCTACGAATTGGTTCACATAGAAAGCTGATGTGAAGGTATGCTTCTTACATCAAGGAGCTTGACATTACATAAAAAGCAGTGATGGAGATATCGCAGATTATGAGTATGTGTTTTTTACTTTGATATTCTTAGTGGTTTTTATAATCCATTTTAGTATTTTTTAGTAAATTTTATATTTTTAATGTATACATTGGTTTATTGTTATAAGTCTTTTTAGTATTTTTAGTGTACTTTTATAATTTTATTTATACATTGGTTTGTTGTAATAGGTTTAAATTTCATTTTGTTTATGGTATTGTTTTTCATATAGATTGATTTTAGACTTTAGTCTGTTTTTATTGATGTACTTATGGTGACCGGGAGCGTTTCATATGATTAAAATGGCCATTTAACCGGAATGTGGGGGTCGCAATTCCCCACCACCACTTCAAGTACACCAATTCCATATTCGTTCCAATTCTTTTGTTTTTTATTTTTTTTATTCCTTTTAAATGATATATATATATATATATATATATAATATATATTGTATATGTATAATATATACATATATATATAGAGAGAGAAAGATAAATGAATCGTAAGACCAAGATATTAAACTATAATAAATTCTTATTTAAACACCTTAATTAATTAAATAATTAATGCAGTAGCCAAATATTTGTGTATTTAGATATTGCATTAAGCACCTGAAATAGAATATTTTATTCCGGTAGATGTAACACCAAGTTGAATAGATTAATATCAGATTGATTTAAATTTCTTGAAAAAAAATTTGTAACATGAAGACTAAATAGAGATAATTAAAGGATATTTGTGTAAGTTGTGATATTTATCAATCTGATTACTCGAAACAAAGTTAAAAATTTGCCTTAGCTATTTCAGTTAAAAATAATTGAGCTAACAAATGATACAAAAATACTCACTGTCCTGCGGCCATTGGTACATGAACAGATCCATAGCCTCGAATGACATCATTACCAAAGTAATCCATGCCGTAAACACTCAACACTAATTGGGGCCCTAAGGTTGAAATTAAATAGAATTTTCAAACTAAAGAAAAATATCATTTTTTGACAGTATAATAAACATATTTGCTTTTAATTATGATAATATTCCATTAAAAATATAAATAGAAATATTTATCATTAGAAATTAGTGGCTTTTTTTTAATTAATAAAATAATTAAATGAAACTTGTTTGGAACATAAAATAAAGTGTGAAAATTGTCAGACCTGAACATTGAGATAGTTATTCTATTTAAGAGAATTAGCAATGGGACTCTGGTACACTCAATGTTTGTTATGTAGAGTGATTTCTTTTTTTTTATTCTTGTCAAAGTTTGATTTATCTTGCAAAAACCATGGTAAAGTAATTTACAAGTAAAAAGAGCTCCTATTTTCTCATCTAACACTTATTTTGACAGATGCAAACAAATAATATATGAAAAAATTTAATATATATATTAACAGAAACACAATACTTTAGGAATATAAGTATTCACTTTTAAAATTAACAGATAAATGTTTTTATTTTCAATCCCCTATATAATAATAGCCTAAGTTATCTGTACGTCTGTCCTCGATTTTATGAAGCGGTTGGACCCAGAATGGATAGAGGCATCCATAGTTACCAAAATTCAAAGAGAGTAATGTTTATCTTCTCCTAAACTATAGATCCAATTCTAAAATAAACTGGTATAAATATGCTTCAAATCACAGCGAAAAATACTGCCCTCTTTAAAGCGTTCGAAATCCACCCCTTCCCTTCTTTTCGAGCTTTTAAAGCCATTATTTCAACTCCTATTTTCCCCGGTTAAGAGCAGGTGATTAAATTTATCAATTTATCCACATAATAAATACGTAAAAATAATATTTTTCTAGCATTATGACGTCATTCCTTTAACCATCTCATTGAATCATTTCTTATTTTAAATTATTTAAATTATGCCTTATGTTCATACGTTTTATCACTGAACTTAGATATTACGTAAATAATTTTCTTTTATATTTGACTTAAATAATAGATTAGGTACATATGTGATAATTTTAAATTGAATCATCGATTATTTTTTGTTGCAAGATAATTCTCAGCCAAACAACAAACCATTTTTTTACCTGCCACATAAGGTACTTTAGAATTTTGGAAAATTAAAAATTTTACTGATCCCGTCATATGACGGGCTATATGCTAGTAATATAATACTTACAACCATGTGGATTTGTACTCTTGAAGGAGATGTCTAAAGGAAAGTTGAAAACAAACACACTCATTTCATCTTCCCCCTTCCTAGAAAGTTGTGAAATACCTTCTTCAGTACCCTATGGGAATACATGGAACATAAAAAAATATATAATGTGTTTTTTGCAGAATACAGTTGCAACTCAGCTTATTCTTTTCCATATTGAAACCAACAAACATCTGAATTTCATCGACATCAGATCTAAAATAAATTTAAACAATGCATATAACCAATAGCTGCTATAATTTTTGCTTATTTTCTTAGAGAAAGAAAATTGGATTAATTCTAATGTATTTTACATTCCTAACTCACATCCTAGAATCAAATAATATTTGGGACTTCCTTAAAAGGATAATAAACCTGATTTATATTTCTGTAATTTTAGATAGAAAAGATTGAAATTCTAAATGCTTAATGTTTATCCCTTCTTCTGATTTGAATTCTATAACAAATGGTGTACAAAATGTTTTAATTCCTTTTCTACTACAAGTTGAAATAGTAATTTTATGATTTCTTATTTCTTATGGGATTCTAAGAGAACATTTGAGCAATTATATTTAAAATTATCACCTCCATTTTCTCTACTGTAAGGTTGAATTTTAACTAAAAGAAAAATTTCAATGCTTCATATCTTTTTCTTTTCTTTTTTTTAAAGGTAGATTATTTTCAGGTGAGAGACAAAATGTCAAGTTAGCTAGAACTTTAGAATAAGTTTTTTTTTTTAATTAGGACAATCTCAAATGAGCTACATGTGAAATCACTGAAATAGACATTACAAGATAACTTTAAAATCAATTGAAATAGCTTTATTGAATATTTCCTCAAATGTACTACAATATTATCAACAAATATTACAAAATTACAAATTTTTAGAAAACTTTTTTTAAACATTTATTAGACTTAGGAAACAATAAAAAGGAGTAGTTGAGAAAAACTTATGGTTCCCTAAAGTAGTCAAATAAGTTATTATTTAATAAATAATTTATTTGACTCATATATAAAAGTAAACTACATAGAACAAATGGTAATTATTTATTCAACAACTAATTGACTTAAAAAAATCTCCCTATAAGATGCTAAAAAAATTCAGGGCATAGGAATTCAAAAATTATGGGTGAGAGAATCTTGTAGTTTTTTGGCCAAATACGAATATTACACAGGTGAAAAATACTTGATTCTGAAAATGGAAGCTCCAAAAATTTCCTTCCTTCTCTTGAGAAAACAATGATGGTTTATGATTAACTCACTGGATCTATGCAGAGGTAATCACTATAATTGTAACTTATGGACCTATTATCCGTTGGGGTCAAGTTATAACAGTCAAGGAACTTGCTAATCTTCAAAAAATTGTTACTATAACTAGTGCCATAAGGACAACCCTCTTCCAAACATTAGATCTGCTTATGGGACTACTGGCAGGTTGAAATGGAAGCAATACTTTGCTTCCAAAGGTTGAAATTCCTAAAACATTGGAAAAAAATTTCTCAAAATCCCTTGTTTAAATTTACTACACAGATTATTAAATATCCTTTCCTAATAATGGGATCTGACTGGATGTTAAGCTCTTTGATTTCAATGGTAACTTTAGTACCGTTTTCCCATCTAGGTGCGAGTGGGAAAATCCTAAGAAACCTTTTGCTCGGGCTTATGAGGTGTGGTTTACAGATGGTTCTAAAACATCATCTGGAACTGGGTCTGGTACTTTCTGCATCACCAGGAAAATCAGATTCTTTTTTCTGTGGGTAAACTAGCCTCTGTTTTTCAGACTGAGATTGCAGTAATTCTAGCCTGTGTAAATAACTGCTTTGCTAGAAAGGTTGCTAACAAGACAATAAAAATCTTTTCTGTACTTTTGGCCTTACACAAGCTTGCAACTGCTGAAGTACTTTCAAAAAGGTGAGAAAAGTGACAAATAATACAGAATAAGTGACTAAAAAGTGACTAAGCATTGAAAAAAAAAGCAATTTTTTTAGATGCTATTATTAAGATTTTTATATTTATTTTAACTCTAAATCAAATGATTCGTGTAAGATGTGATTTTAGCGTCAAATACAAAAAAGGCTAAAAATTTTGTTTAACACAACTCGACATTGCTTTTTATTACAGAAAATCTATAAATTAGATTTGAATACATACAATACATTAATTTTAGAGTCACAATTTTCTGCATATATTAATGATGTTTTGAAATATGTACATAGCTAGATTAGAGTATCGAAACAAAAATTGTGAAGAAAAAGAAAAAGAGAAATGTGTGCTTTGATGTAAGTTACTTTAATGTATTAAATGTACATTTCATTACAAATGTAGATTTCGGGAACTTCTTTACGGCTTTTTAAAAATCACTAAATTCTGGAAACCATATGACTAATTACATTTCAATAAGAAAAATAAGATTAGAGCATCACATTATTGGTCTTTTATTAAAATATTTTATTATTTCAGATTTTCTTTTTTTCAACAACATACTTTTGCTGTGATACACCATGAAAAAAGTGACTGTTTATTTAAAAAAGTGATCAATTGTAAAAAAAGTGACTAAAGGTGAGAAAAGTGACGGAATTGCAAGCCTGCTTACATAACAAATGCTTCTCATCCAAGTTAGTGTGGGAATGTTACAATACTATTGGCAAATTAGCCAGGTAAACAAGGTTATCTTTCTTTGGCACCTGAGTACCTGCATGTATCAATAAAAAGAAATATTTCCCTCTGTTACTGAGTACGATTCAAGTATTTACTCATGTACTTAATACAAACACCACTTGCAGTTTCTTTAGTCATATCTTCTGTTAATACTGGAGACATAGTATTTTTCATCCTCTTAATTAACAAAATGAGTGAAATCCATTAACTCCTAGATTAAAGTAGTATCATGATATATCAATATCATCAATATAAATTCGAGGCTACATCACAATACTACATTTTTGATATTTTCAAGTTCTGCTTCTTTTCTTCTTTATTTACTTATTTTTTTGTTACAATAAACAGGCTGAGAGTTAAATAATGTATATTTAGCTGAGCATAGAATAAAAATTTAAAAAAATTTCAAGATGCTTCAATTAGCTTGTTTGCTATGCTATAACCACTTGCGTCAAGGTAACAAAGAAAGCAACAGCCCTGACTTTTCACAGACAGACGATCTTTTAGCCCCCAACATTGGAGAAAGAGAATATTTATGTGTGCACACAAAAAAAAGATTTTCTACTTTTCAATTAAATATACTTTATAGCAGCAAATGTTAAAAAATAAATAAATAAAATAAAGATTAAAAACAATTATCAGTCTGCTTATTCAGTTACGTATCCCCCTCAGTAAAGCAAGTAGTTCTCAAAATTAAAGTGAAATACAACTTACAGCTGAAATAGTCCAGTCTGATCCATATACATAACAATATTTGCAATATATATCATCAATTTCTGGAAACTGAAAAAAAAAATCCTTTTTTATTCTTTTTACTAACATTAAGAAATGATCAAATAAGTTTAAACACTATACAAACCTAGGAAATCTAAAATAATAACTTTTATGATTCTTCATCACCAAATATGTATAATATTTCTTATATACCTTAAATAGATGTTAAGGTTAGAAGCTGGAAATAGACTAAATTTGTATGGTAACCAAAAATTAAGATAACAAAAGAAACTTAAATTAAAAAACTGCTGCCTCAAACAATTTTCATCTCTTTTTTTTAATTATTATTCAAACAAAATTACCCACATAAGAAATCCCATTAATATTCACCAAAGTTATGTAAATTCAATAATTATTTTATTAGAGATATTAATTATCAGAAAACTGTATTTAATACTTTTGTCTTCTATAAAAGCCCATCTTACTCAATCATATATTACCAATTCCTGTGTTTTAAAGGAAAAATAAAGAAAATGGCACAGGCAGTGCATATACTTAAGTATCAAATACTACAAATGACATACAATAAAATCAATGTTAAAAATAAACATCTCCCTTTAAATACAGGTACCATGGTTATTGTTCTAGAACTGACAATGAATTGAATGTTGAATAAAGATTGATTAAGCTATAAAACAATATTATGAGGAGAAAGTTAATTCGTATCACATAAGAACAGCCCCTGCCAACCTCGCGATAAAGCTCTGAGCATGATAGCCTAACATTTTCTCCCAATCTCACTGTGTCCAAACAATCTGAATTTATATTACATTGGTATCCAGCTCTCCTTGTGCAACCCTTTTCTTATATATTAAATGTGCATAACACTTAAAAAAATTAGACCATTAATGGTTCACTATGGCTAACTTTTAATAATTTGGAACTGTTGGCATTGTAAACTGTAAAAGGATTAATTCCCAGTTTAATTAAGTAAAAGTATATAATTCTATTATAATGAGCACTGCATTCCTTAAAATCGGGGGAGGGGGGAAAAGGGATACAATGTTCAGATGGAATACCTTTGTGTTTGTGTAAACATCAGCAATAATTTTGCCAAGAAGCTATTCTTAAGTATCACCAATTAATCTATTTAAAATGGTGGTATTTGTTGAAAATCCAACGAGTGGATAAGTTTAAATATATTAAATAAAACATAATCATGCTTCAATATAAAGCAGTGGTACTATCACCATTCAAGAAATAGTCTATAAGAAAATCCATTTACTATTATGATATAAAGCGATTTTCTGATATATATTTAGAACTAAGCAGCTATAGTCTTGAAAACACACAAGGAACTATGTTATAGGGGCAGTCGTACTCATTTTCATGTTTTAATATAACATTTAGAACAGTAATTCTTTAAAAAAAAAACAATAATCAATAACAATAAACAATAATATTACTTAATAGTCAAAAAAATTAATTTTAGTGCTGAAACAATGGATAAAGAATACGTTATATACAATACATATATATCAACATTAAGAAGTAAACAAGTGAGTATTAACACAATTTTTAACAAAATAGTATGATTTAAAGTACCTCAGCTGTTTCAATTTGACCTCCAATCATTAGATAAAATGATTTTTCATCTGCCATATTTGCTATACTGAATTACGCTGAATTTATCAACAAAATCATTGTTAAAATGTTACTGGAAGAATGGAAAGAAAATTTGTCTCTCGGGAACTGATCAGTTCTCATAAACCGTGTTTGTTTACAAATTTGATTTTACAATAGTGATGCCATCTTTACATGAAAGATAAAAATCTTAAAATTAATATTAATTTCTGATGCTGATTGAATTAAAAAAATTCTAAAATTTTAAAATAAAAGTATTCTTGCTTTTAGTATTGCTAAATAATATAAATCAAAATGTGTGATTGAGTGAGATTATCAATACTACGATTTCGAGTAACCGAGCTCGAGTAAGCCATGCCCGGTCGATCCCTTTGACGGACAGGGGTCGGAGTAGCAACACCACATCTGGATAATTAAGCAAAGTTGGAGAGTCCCCTTTGACCAATGAAAAAGTATCATCATGTTTCTTCTCCAAACCAGTTTATTTAGGTTTCTCTCAGACATAAAACACACCACAGTAGGCAACCATGATTGTTTAGATGGATCGTACATGGTAAAATTACATACAAACGATTGCTTGGAAGAAAATTATTTTTGATCAAATAAAGAAAACTTACAATGCAACAACTACATTTTACCAAAATATAATAAAGAAATTTTGAAATATTCAAAGTTCTGACATTACCTCAGAGCCTTGATCAGAGATTCCTTTACGTAGGTTACAAATCCCTCACTTACTCTCTCCCCTACACTATTTATTCTGAATAAACTCATATTCATCAGCAGTTTGCACCATAGAAGGTTGATTTAACATTTTTATTACTACTTTCATCTATAGTAATAGTTTTAAAATTATACTTGGAACCTTACTGACCCAGACCGAAGGCTGGGTGCGAAGCAGCTAGTATATATATATACTAACTGAAAAAATCTTGCTTTAAAATAATTTAATGAAGGTCTTACATTTGTAACTTAACTTTCACTAAATATCAGTAAGCCTCTAAGTCTTTAATTAATATATATTCTCCCCCTCTCTTCCCTCTGAAAAAAAATTCTAGTTCTCTTACTTTCCGTAAGAGAACTAGAATTATACAAATTCACGGAAATTCACTAGAATTATACAAATACTCGAAATATACAAATTCACTGAAAGCGTCGCCAAGCTATTTCGCCAATTTTAGAAATCTGCCAATGTACAACCAATCACAGGTCAAGCGGAATACCAGGTTCTAAGCGCAAGAGCCAACTGCGAAAGAGAGAACTGAAAAATATGATCTGCACATTACCTTCTCCCCGAAAGAAGCCAGAAAATATTTTACGCCATCGCTAAAGCGCCAAGGGATTTACCTAGTCTATGGCTTAAGCATGGTGTCAAAAAATCCCTTGGCGCTTTGGACCGTAAGGTTGTCTTGAGTTTGTCAAAATCGTAAAGAAAGCGGTGATTTAAAATATTAAATAAATACATTGTATTCCAAAAATAAGACATACGTTTAATTAAACCTAACTATCAAATATTGGTTTCCTAAAAAATATAAAGTGACAGTTAATTAGTCTTATTAGCGAGTTCAATTAAAAATCTTTTTTCATTTCAACTAATTTTAATTTCATAGCATCCGTATTATTTATTTTCTATTCTTTGATTTCTAGTTTATTTTTGTACTATTATGGCTCTTCAAGGAGATTTGCTACAAGTTTTAATCAAATTGAATCATCCGAAATCTGTAAGCGTAATTTTATTTTATTCAATTTTAATTTGTTCTGTCAAATGATAATTTTCCATTTTAGTTTTAAATCCATGATATATTCGGCGATTATTTTTCCTATGCGTAAAATTTTCTAATCATTTATACTAGGATTTTAAAATAGAATTATTTTATTATCATTTTTTGTTTATGTTTCTCTTTCAAATCTTTGGACGAAAACTAATATATGTTAACCAGTCCTTTTTGAGAATGTTATTACTTTATTGTAACATTAATTTGATAATCCAAAATAATGCACATCTACTAGAATAACGAAGTGCACCAAACTAAGTGAATATGAAATTATATTAATTAGTATTTATTATGAATATGCAAAACTAATTGAGGTTATCTAATTTTTTCCATTTATGCAATATTTTGATTTTCAGTGGGTAACATTTTTAAATTAGAGAAATATTTCATTTCTTAAAAATATTTGTCTTTTTCAACTGTTAAAACTATTAAAATTCAGAGCTCTAAAAGAAAAATTATGAAATAAATAATAATGTAAGTAAAAATGAGGCATTTATGAATTACATATATTGATGGGAGATAGTTTGCGTTAAGAAACACAACTGTAGACATTTTTAATTTTAGTATAAAGTCTGTTCATTTTGTCATTTTTATGCATTACTTTAATCATCTGTACTAAACTCATCAAGTACTTTGTATTGTATATTCAGCTTGTTTGTAATAGCCTTCACTCTCCTGTTATGGGTGAAGTTTTAGACTATGCCATAGACAGCAAATATTTTTATTGCTCTTGCCATTTTGTTAAAATTAAATATCAATGTAATACAAGTACATAAGTTTAGGCATTATGTACTTGTGTTTGTCAAAAATTAAGAAAATTTATGGACTTGTTTTCAGTTAACACTTTTATGGGAGGGTTTGAAATCACGGGTGCATGCCACTGATTGTGTGGTTAAATTAAAAAGAAAAGGAATTATCTGGAAGGTACACCTAAGCCAATGACAATAATTTATTATGTCAGAAAGCAAGTATTAACCCAAGCAGAAAGTTTTATGATTTAGGTATCATGTCATATTGATAGAAAAGAAGGAAGTATAAAATTGACAAAGAATAATCAACTGCTAAGATAATAGCACTGTATCCTAGAAACAGTTACAAAAGAAAAATATGAAACAACTACGATTGCTGACAACTGTTGGTGTTGAACAATATTGTTAATATTACATGGAAAGTTACTTTAGCCTTTTTAACTCCTAAATTCAACATATTTTGATTCATAAATTAAAATTTTATTAACAGTTTGTGTAGAAAATTTATATTTAAATTCATATCATTTAAGGTATAACCTCAATTTAAAAGTTCTTGAAAATGTAAAGATTTGACTTTTTTTATAGTAAGTATTGGCTCTAACTAATTCAAAAAATGAACAGAAGAGACAAAATCGCTACCAAGAATTTTTAATCTATTATTAGTTTTATGTGCCTTCATAGAGAATTTTTCTTTGTCATTATAAAGTGGATTCTTTCTGTCTAATTCTAAATTTCTAAACTAAAATGAATTGGTTGCAGAAATCTATATTTGCGCATATGTACACACTCATTATTAAATTTATAAAGTTCACTTGTAATTTGCTGAAACTATGACACATTTGCTGTAGACATTTCTTCCCCCCCCCCCAAAAAAAAAAAAAATCCTTAAAATAAATCAAATTTTTTTCTTTAATCAGTAGCATAATATGAAGCGTAATAGTAAAATCTATTTACTTATAAATAACATTAAAACAGTTTTCTGGTGTGAATGAGCAAATTTTTGTAGATTTCATTTTATATTAAATGACAATTTTTAGTTTGGTATTACAGTTATAACTGTTATATTTAATGATTTGTTATTTATATTGCATTTAAAAGAAACTACTGGTTTAAAGATATTGCTATCAGCATATTAACTTAAATATGCATAATTATAACTGTTTTAAACTATTCATAAATTAAATATTTGTATTTATAATAAAACTAACTTTATTTTTAGAAATGTATTGATGAAATATGTAAGAGACAATTCCAGAGTAAGAGTACTAAATGTAAGTGTTATATGCTTGTATTTAAAACAATGATCAGAAAGGGATGTTCTCTTTTATATATATGTAATATTAAACCATCTTAATTATAATTGTATTCTGAAACAAATGTTTAGGGATTCTATCTCTCAAATTATAATTTTTGGTAACTTCGACAATACCAAATTAATTTCTGCTTAGCTCAACTAATCTTATATAATCCTTTATGTAACATAGTTTCACTTCTTAGAGTTATTATGTGATTCTTCTTAACACTGTGATTGCCTGTGTCACTGATGCCCTCATAGTACTATAAAAAATTAAACGAAAGTAAAATGTTTTGGTGCGAATGCTGAAGATGGATTGTTTAAATAAACTCAACATTTTTATTTCTAAATTTTGTTCTTTTCTTTCATACCCTCTACTGAGCATGGATATCATTCTAACTTTGTAGTGCATAGAAATATCCGTTATATATATATATATATATATAAATAATGGAAATATATAATAAATATATTATATATTATATATATATTATATTATATATATTATATATATATATATATATATATATATATATATATATATATATATATATATATATATATATATATATATATATATATATATATATATATATATAGACATACATACAGACAGCCAACTGTTTTAATATTTAAACAGGCATGTCGCTTTGTACTGAAAAAGTGGCTCAATTAAATTTACAAAAATTTGTTTGCTTTTAATTTTCACTTCTTTTGATCCTTATTGAATTTGGCTTTTCTTTAATATTTTTCACTATAAACTATCAGATTCTTATACAATCCTAATATTTATTCTAATGGAAACATAAAAATTCTTTGCGTTAAATTTCAATAGCCATATTATATAATATAATTATTGTGTATTTAATATGTTGTGCAGTTCATTCTTCTATAAAATTTATAACTGTAAATATATGAGTTTTATTGTAAATTTCTTTTTTAAAAAATTGCACTCATTCATCTATTTTTCCAACAAAATGACCAACATATTCATACTTTAACAAGCTTATTGTGAATGTATATAATTTTTTAATAAGATATAAAGAATTGTGTTATAGTCATATATCTACAGAACATTAGCAGATGTATATCTTTGATTTCATATATGTATATAAATTTATGAGAAGGAAATGCAAGTATTTAATTCATTAAATCCAAGTATTGAGAAAAACACTGTCAGTGACGGGACCAAAATTTCTTTTTCATTTTTAAAGATGATACATACGAAGTTGTTAAATACCTTTTTATTATAGGGTTCAGTATTTCCTTTGCTAGTTCGGAGCCTGTCCTTGGTATTTCTCCTGGATCTATCAGAAACAATGTTCTTTATTATTTCAGGTATATTCAGTATGATAACTGGGGAGGTTCATAAACAAGCCATAGATCTCAGTTGTAATTTCCATAGCATACCAAAGTTCTCACAGTCCTTAAGAACTCCTTAATTTTAGCTTTCATTTTTAAGGGCCCTTAAAACTACTTAATTTTCGTCACAAGTCCTTAAAAACTCCTTAATTTTGAAATTTATCAATTTCATCCATGGAAAGATATAAAAGAGAAAGTAGCTGAGTTACAGAACTTGAGCTTAAAATATTCTGATACAAAAAAAAAAATCTGTTGAACTTTCAAAATGAAATTATTTATGTATGTGAATTTGCCCTATTGGAAATTTTTTTGTAAATAATAAATAAATATTTGTTAAAGTTCAGAACATTCTTTTACATTTCCTAGCTAAAAGTGCAGTATTAATAGTAAAGAAAATCGTCAAATACATACATGTAATCAATATATTACTGTATTAATTCAAAATTCCTTTCCTTGATATTCTTAAAAAATTATGAAAGTACTTTTAGCTTATTAGTATTTTTTATGGTCATGAGCTAGAAAACTTATTTGACAAATAAATAATCTTTCGCATACTGAAAAAGTTTAAAGTATAAAGTCAGCTGTCCTTTTCTAATAGCTAACAGTCATGCAGATTTTAATGAAACGAAGCATGGAGGGTGGGGATTTTGTAGATATTTCAGTTACTTAAGGAAGTTTCATTTTCTTTAGATTGGATGTAATATAAAAGTCTAAAACTTTCTTCTCTCCCAGACAACGCCGAGTGTAATCAGCTAGTATATACAAACATATATATATATATATATATATATGAGTCATTTTTAAACCCTCAGAAAGTACTGTTTATAATATTGTATTTTATTCAGAATTAATTTTTAGTTTGATCACTTAAAAAACTTTAGATGTACATTTTTCATAATTAGGTTCTGTCAAATAGATTTATCTTATATTAATTTTTAGGCATTTTTAAAAACTTAATTCTGAAATATTGTAGGGCATTTCTTGAACATGCTTTCTCTGGTTCATACTTGTTAAAATATGTTTCTCGGGAAATAGGGTTTATGTTGTTATGCTGTGTATTTCAAGTACGTCCTTATAAAATGTTACTTTGGTCCTTAGAAAGTCCTTAATTTTTCTTCTGGAAATAGAGTGGGAACCCTGCATATGCCATGAAGAACTTTTGATATTTTATAGGACTAGCCCGAGGAAGGCAGTTGGTTTTCTAATATGTCACTCCAAAGGCACTTTAACATAATAGGGATGCAGGTTGAGGAGGATACCACAGGCCATATTGGATTGCTAGATTTTCTCGGCTATTAGGTTTCAGCCCCTGGGAGATATTCCCATCAGTTGTCTTGTTCACCCACTGGCCTCTTTTCTTAGATGCTCTTGGGGTTGAATACTCTTGCCTTTGGGTACAATAGACCTCCTTATGTTTAATTTATTAAGTACCTTTTGGATAGCCTTTTCAGCTATTTGCAACTTATGTGAAGAAAAGTTCTTATAGATGTGGTAGCGTTATGCCTTACTCAAAAGGCGAATTTGCACAGATGAACAAAAGAACTTTAAAAATATACATCTATTCAGCTTGAATATTATATTAAAGTAAAACAATTTAATCATTACTAATATGAGTCCAAGGCTTTACAGCTCAAACAAGACAACAAGCTAACGACCAAACTAACTGAACTTACAGTTGTTCATGCATTTATATAGCTTACATACGAACAAACTAACTGAACTTACAGTTGCTCATGTTTTTATATAACTCACATAGCTGGTAGGCAGGGCCTGATGTACAGCAGGGCATTCGGGGCATTGGCCCCCAAATTAAAAAAAAATTAAACAATTTTTTGCTACATCTCAGAATTTGTTCTTGCCATACTGCTGGAAAACATGAGTTTTCTTTTGTTAATGACAAACTGGAGTGTGTATGTTGTTGGTGGGCACAGTCAGTAAATTAAATTTATTCTATAATTTTAAGCCAAAAGTAAGCTTTTGTTTGCTTAAAACTACTTTGAAGCAATGTTTACATTTTAAATGATTGTATTATTCAAAAGATTGAAATATCAACTATATCAGTGACATCCATTTACAAATTTATCTCGTCTGAGAGGGAAAAAAATCTTAACTTCTTTTTTCCCTCCTGAAGAGATTAACAAATCAGAGAAAATATATACTTATCCAAAAGCGTCTGATATCTATTTTTTTCCCCTCTTTTTAAGATTTAAGAATGAACAGAAAGTTTTAAAATTGATAAATTAAGAATAAATATATTTAATTTTTGGAATTTTGTAAAACAAAGTCTCACATGATAATTTACTTAAAATGGCAATTTTTATTAATTTAAACCAGAACTTTTCCCTTTAAAAAATGTTACAGGTACTGAGTTTGACTCGAGAATATCACAGTCTTATCGTTAAAGTCAGATACTGTACTTAGATTGCACAGATATCTGTAATATGTTGGAAGTTAGTTTAGTGGAATTCTGAAATTTAAAAAAAAAAAAATTATTTCATTAGATACACAAAATATTTAGGTTATGTATTTAAACTGATATAGCAGCTTATAAAATAAAATCACTCTCGAGTTCGAGAAAGGTAAGATGTATGGAGGCCCCCATATGAGGCTTTGGCCCGAGTCCCCCAGGGGTTTAAATCGGGCCCTGCTGGTAGGTATGATGTAAAACTCACGTCACTGCCTCTAAATTCATGCATTATCACTGATTATCAGAAAATAGAGTAATAAATTAAAAATAAATACCGGAAACCATGAACTCTAGAGCTGCAGAGCAGAGCCAAACCATTCGGCCTATAATATATTTATATTCCATTTAATACTTGGATCAATGAATAAATTTGCATTTTCGCAACCCAACATGGTTGAAATATATGGCTATTTTTGTAAATAATTGTTATATATGGGTTATAATGTAACAAATTACCGTATGTTTCCGTGTATTAGCCCAGAATTTTTGGGGCTTTTAAAAACCTAAAGTGAGGGGGTCAGCTTATATACGGGTCTATGGAACATATAACACTTCCATGGATATGTTTTTTAACGTTGACGACAAAAAGTTACCAAATCGGCAAAAATTAAAGAAACTGAAAAAAAGAAAGTAAAGAACAAAAAAAGAAAATGCATAACGGCCGAAAGTAAATAAAGCTTATAAGAATTTTGAAATGAGAAAACATAAAAATTGGGGACTACTTAAGAATTTGGTTCCCTTTGGCAAATTTGGCGAAAATATTGGCGATATTTGCTAAAACACAAAGGTAATCCATCAAAATATTGTATTTCTTGCTTTTTCTGGAGACTTCAATGAATGCATAGTGCGCCATCGTCATAGAATTATATATTCTTACTTAATTAAAGAAAACGACTCGAAAACCGGACATTTATATTTATGGGCAATTAATCCCTAGCAGTTTACAAAGGCTCCAAATGATTAAAAATCAGCCATTTTGAACCATTAATGGTTTGTTATATCTAATTTTTTTAAGGATTGCGCACTTTTAATATATAAGAAATGTTACACAAGGAGAGTTGGTTGTAAATATCATATAAATTATAATATAGATACAGATCGTTTGGACACGGTGAGATCAGGCGAAAATGTTAGGCGACCCTACTTAAAATCATTATCGCCAAGTTGGAGGAGGAACCCAGTTCTTTAGTCGAGCCAAAAATTGAAAAATAAATTTAAAATGGCTCTTTTCTGTGGTATAATCGCTCCAAAACAACAGTACTATAACGGTAGCAGATCGGTTAGTCTTCTAATAAACACAGTTCTACGTAGCCCGGAAGCAATAGATGTATTGCCAAACAGCATTTTCTTTATTTTTCCTAAGCTTATATTGCTTAAATTTAAGAAAAAGTTATCTTTATATAGGGTGGCCAGAATTGAAACTTGTTAACGTCTAAGTAAAAATACCATTGGTCGCATGGTCTAGCACCGCGATTATTAAACTGTGCTTCGCGGCTGTAACCTAGATAGTGTAAATTGTGAAATTTACTAAGATGCATTAATTAAAAATTAAAATGAATTTTTTTCGCTACTTTCGAAACGTACTAAAATGTGTCCTTGTATTTATCTCGATGTGCAACCTCCGCAATATTTAAATTGGATGCAGTGGCGAAAAAGGTTTGAGATGCGTTGGTCTAGCATTTTAATTTAAAGCAACTTGATTGGAAAATATTCAGTACAGATGCATTATAGACGCCGTGTTTTTTTGTTGCCAAATAGGGCGGTTTTATTGGGCGATGGTTTTAGTGGGTTTGTGTGTTTGCCCTGACTTTAGGGAATGGCAGCTCCAATGTGTTCTTGCACCCCATTGGTGCACTGATGTATGACGTCAGTACACGGCATTATTCGAGAAATTTGCATCTTAGTTGTGCTTTTAGTTTCTAGTCGTCTAGGTCAATTTTTTTTTTGGTAATTTAGTTATGGTGAGTGTATTTATTTCGGTTCTTACTGTTTTTGAATTTGTTAAAAAGTATATTCTAAATCAAACAAAATACTTTGGTGGTTTGGAACACTTTTTTTTTTTTTGTTCTTATCATTTTCTGGGATTTAGTAATTTAGTTATCGCGGGTGCAGTTATTTCGGTTCTCACGATTTTTGGAATTGCTTAAAAGTATTAGAATGTTTTAAATCAAACAAGATGGTTTGGTTTGGAGCACAACAGTGAATTTCTCTGCATGTTGCGTTCATTCTGTTGATAGATATCATAATTATTACAAATATTATTTATTTATTCAATTAACGTAAAAAATGATAATGAGGAATTTTCACGTTTTCTAATTTTGATTTTAAAGGATAGAAGACAAAAAAGTAAGCAGGACAGTAGCTATTTTTCTTTCATTTGAGAACCTAATGAGTGATTTCTAATGGGTTTTATAGCGGACTCTTTAACGTCTCTCAAAAACGATACTTTTTCTCCGCCGAGTTTGTGACGTCATCGTTCATGCCGACACCGAGCGCCTATGCTGTTTACATGTTAAAAGGCGACTTTTAAATTTGTTTTTGTGTAAAGTATCGTATATAATAGAAATTTTTTTGTTATGTTTGGCATTAAAAAATCATACTCTAAATATTGTATTGTGCCACTCTGTAAAAATACAACAACTAATTGCAGTGAGAAAATATTTTTCAGCGTCCCGAAAGACCCACATACACGTAAAATCTGGACAACTGCGATAAAAAGGGATGAGAAATTAAACCCCAAATTATCATATAAATCATCTTTATGGGTTTGTGAAGACCATTTCTCGATAAGTAAATGCTTACTTTTGTTTAAATATTACTAATTTAGAACAATTAAAGTATATAAAAATACATCTATACCTTTAAAAGGATTGTTGATTAACCGCTGCTATTTAACTTTGAAAACTGCTAATTTTCGAGTATTATCACAGAGTTCAAGTACAATAAACATTTTATAAAGCATATAAATATCGAAAAACATATAAATATCTAAAGCATATAATTATCTAATAAATAACTCGGGGGAGGGGAAGGTTATGTATTTTCAAGGTATTATAAATATTTTCTTCAGAGATGCATAAGCATACTTTCTTGTGTATCAAATCACAGTGATATTTTTCGATTAAATTGGTGACTAATTTGAAAAAAAGTATAATATTTTTAAAATAATTAATAATAATATTACTTTAAAAATTAAATTTAATTTGAGAAATTTTATAAATTTTTTAATTTGACAATATTAAAGGCAATAAAATTGTATTGCTATTTAAAAATGTATAAATAATTAAGTAAAGCCGTTTAAAGATTTTAAATTTCTTTTCATCATATTTGAAATATCTAAGAATTGGTTTGGTTTTGGAGTGCTACGGTCTACTTTTTGCAACACGAAGGCTAATAAGACCGGTCTCACAATAAATACCTCCTCTAATTTTTATTTTAATATTACATCCGTCTCTATTTATAAAAAACGATGCCACTACAAATGTGTGTGTATATGATATATGTATATTTATTTGACTTGTTTGTGTTTACAAAGAAAAGAGCTGTGTTTAGCATGAATAAAGTATTAATACATGTTAAGTAAAATTGGAAAAAAATATAAATGATTTTACACACCTTTGGGTTTTAATACCTCGTATTTCTACTCCCATAAAATCCGGGTTTTATGCCAGGAAAGAAAACATTGACATGCTGTTAATTTTCGGGAGGTTGTCTGATTGTCCTTTGGTAAATCCAGGTAGAAGAGACATTTATGACAAATTGAGATAACTAAGCTATCTAGATCGATAAAATAAACCTTCAGGTTTAAATAAAAATAAATTTTGATAGCTAGAAAATTTCAGGAACTTGCAAAAACAAAATCGGAAAATAGTGCGCGCTTAAAAGCAATACAAAAAAATTGGTCTGCATGAACGATGACATCACAACCAATCACGGAGCGTTTTGATGTCACGTGATTTTCGCTTAACTTTAAAATTAATTTTTTAAATGAGGGACCCAGTTTTTTACATTTTTGAGAACATTTTTGGAATCTACGAGTCTGAAATCATCAGAAAAACACTAAGTTGTTCAAATCCCCCACATGTGCAAATTCCTCATTATTATGAATAATGATAATTACTAATTTTATTTTAATAATGCTTTAAATTGTTAATATATTTTTTTAAAAGTTTAATTTTGTTAATATTATGTTTCAAATATGCCATGTGACCACCGCCATGTTTTTTTTTTTTTTAAGTGATCTTTCAGAAAACTCGTACCACCGCCATGTTTTTATACTTGGCGATTTTTCAAAACATGCCTTTTTCTGTTGGTCGCCAAAAAACATGGCGGACGGGGCTGGTGTCTATAATGCACCTGTTCCCGGATTATATACGAGTTTTAAACTTTTGGGTGAATTTTAGGTAAGATTTTTGAATAAGGAAAATCGTATCCTCGGCCTATATTCGGAAATATACGGTACATTAGAAAAAAAAATTCCACTATTTTTTAACAAGTTTGTAAAACTTGAAATGGTTTTATCTTCTGAAAACTGCATTAAATGTATTCTATTTCTTTCTAGTTAATAATGAAGCTCTGAATGCCTTTTCAAATGTCATAACAGTTTTCATAGCAGGTATTATTTTTTTCCTTTTAAAAGAGGATAACAGTAGATTAAATCTGTTATATTTTAGTGTGTTTGATTTTTATTTACACTTTAAATTTAATGTCCATGTTTTCCTAGTGTTGTTACAAAATTATTTTTATCTCGAGAAATTATCTAGCTGACATGCTGACGGAGGTAAGAGCAAAATGATATAAATTCAGTATTAATAAATTTATTAAATGAAAATAAATCCTTTCTAATAATCATGAAAGCAATGATTTAACATCATGATTTTCTGGTAGCACTCATTTGTTATACTTCATAATACATTTAATTTAGTTTTGAAAGTTTTGTTCATAAATTTTTACATTTCATACTAATTTGTTATTCAATATTTTGTCTTTGAAATGAAGGTACACAAACTTAAAATCATTAAGTGTATTTAGTACTTATTACTTATATTTTACCACTATACTGATATTTATTTTTTCATTTTCTACATTGAATTAGCAGTAAATGGAAAAGTGGTTGAACCCTAGGCTATATTACTATCCTGAGATGAAATATTTTGCGATATTAACATACGAGGCACATCCAGAAAGTTTCCCCTTTAAAGTAAACGTCATTAGCCGTGTCAATTACACGTGTGCAACAGATCTATGACGCATCAATCATATGTCAGCTGGACAGTGCCAATAGCGGGGTAGCAGTGATCCGAAATGGATTCCTTCTCCCGCCGCCTGCAAGGTTCTTGAATGCACAAAGCATTGCGCCCATTGACATTCATCATCATACCTGTCAGGTCTATGAGCCGAGACTGACACCCAAACACGAAATTCGACGCTTAGGAGCAGCACCGACATTTCTGCCACGGTATCACGACGACGGCAACGAGTTCCTCGACAGGATCGTCACGGAGAATGAGACTCGATAGTGGATCTCCGGTCAGGACCCAATTCAAACAGACGCTGTCATTATGGAAAGGGGTGTGAAGAGTGTTCTGGGACAGAAAGGCCGGTTCCATTTCCGGGCATCTGAGTTCTACGACAGAGGGATACAAAAGTGGATCCCACAATACGACAAGTGTTTCCATCCCGGTGGTGGCTATGTTGAAAAATAGCTGACACATGGCTGTACTTGTTGACAATAAATATGTTCGTGAAAGTGTGAATTCTTTTTTTCTTTTAAATAGGGGAAACTTATTTTCTGGATGGGCCTCGTATATTTATCAGCAAAGGCATCAATCTTGTAACCATAGGGTTGCAAATTTTAGGCTCATGCCAGTAAGATGTGGTCTGTTCAAGAATGGCATTTAAAATAGGTTCTCCATGTCCTAAATGCAGTAGAAGGCCAAGTCTTTTGCTTCTAAATTATGAGGACCCCCTTTGAGGAATGTTAGCCATGTATAGCTCCTTTAATAAAATGGTCACCAAATATTTACAAGAAATCTTCATACATATTCAATTTATCAAAAGTAAACAAACAAATTTGTGTAAGTTTAACAGAATACCTTTATTATTTTGCTATTGAAATTTTATTATTATAGAAATAAAATTTTGAATAGGAAAAAAAGGGGGAGGAGAGAGGGTATCAAATTTTAAAGCTAGCTATACTTTTAACCGATGCTTGCTTTTTGATTCTTTAGTTTTTATAGAAAATGCCGTACAATAAAAATATCAGTCTAAATAAAAAATTGAATCTTTTTCTTTTAGAAGCTGCTGCCAGATCAGCCATAGAAGCAAAGGTAATTCAATTCATTTAACCAAACGCAATATTTTTCAAAAATACCCAAAATTGTAACACATAGCCTTTCTTACTATGCAATATAGATATTTCTTCTAACTAACCATTATGCATTACTGTCCATACTTGTAATAGAATTGATTGAAACGATTTGATGGTTTTGAACTGTAATATCTCTCTTACAGAAAGATTTAATAGATGGAACAAATAAAGCTGAAATAAAAAATGAACATCTAGAAAAAATCCTTCCACAGCTAGTAAGTATGTTAAAAATTCTTTCTAATGAAATTAATTTGATGATTCGAGAAACTAAAACATTGGATTTATTTTATTTCAGTTACTGCAGTTTTAGAAGAATTCCTTCAATGGTAGAGAGCATATAATGGTCTTAAATATACCGTAATTAAGTAACTTTGTATGGAATTAATTTGTAATCGATTTGACTCCACAGCATTTTTATTTGATATGTAAATAAATTCTCAAAATAGTCTATAAAGTGTTATGTTGCTTTTGATTTTTCTTTTGCGATTATTAATGGAAATTTTTCATTCTTTAACACTAATTCCTTTAAAACAACTTAAACAATAATACTGTTATAGTGATGTAATTATCTATTTCAGTAATTCTTGTGACTTCCAGGTGTTTATGATTCTGGCTAGAAGGCTAAAGGATTCACAAAAATTCAACATTTTATAAATAAAATCAAAACCCTTTTATTATTATTATTTGGTTACTAATAAAAACATCAAAGTCTAAAGTCGGTGTTTAAGACGAGCATTTGTAAAAGTGAACATATATACATACATATATATACACATACATTAACATATATTGTTACCAATTTATGAAGCGTAGCATTCGTGGATTGAGTAGACCTTGTATTAAGACAGCAAAAATAACAGCACTTTATTCGTAATGCAGTGAAAACACGAATACAGCAGCTAACACCGCAAGATATTGGCTTGTTGGCAATGTTTTTGTCGCCAAATTTGGCAACTTTCTTGGCAACCGTTTGTACCTAGTACTTCTTAGAATATTCTGGTTTCTCCCGAGGATATAAATTTAAATTTATACGTATACATGTATATATATATATATATATATATAACTCAATGTCAATACAACTTTCTTTACTTAAATGCAGTAAAATTATTTCCAAACATCCTTATCTCCTCCTTTATTTTATTATTATTATTTTTTTTTTGGGGGGGGGGAGTGAAACATCAGTTTAATTCTATTGCTAATATAGTCTAGGTTTAAAAAAAAAAAAAAAAGGGTACTAACCACTTGAAAAGTTGTATGTGAGAAAATAGACAACGAATATGAGACTGAGTTTCAGTTGAACTTTATTATCAAACATAAGACATAATGAGTTTGTAACAAAGCACTCTTTTTTTTTTCCATGGCATATCAACTAAAACTTTGTAGAAAGGAGATTCTTCACATAATTCAACATAAAAGATCAGATGTTAAATCACCACAATACAAATAAATAAGAAGCCAAAGAGCTACAAAATGTAGAATGAACATGTTTCTTCACTGTACAAAATGGGAAAAAAAAAATTTGAGTACTGACTTCCATGATTACTATACAAAACTAACAGCCCATTTACTATGAAAGTGAAGATATGATTTCTAGTGATGATTTAAAACATGATTTTAAATTATGAATAATATACAAAAAATGAATGCAAAAGGCAACCCATGATTTTCTTTCTAAAAATTGAGAGCATTTACGACTAATTTATAATAAAACAGCCTTTCTTTTTTCAATTTTATTTTCACATTTGGCTGAAAAAAAATTTAGCACGTAATATGAAAATGTCATGCATAATGCTCGAAATGACAGAGAACAATTGACTTTTAATTTAACATTTTATGGTTGCTAGCAAACTAAACCACACATGCAACTTCATACTTACTTTTAGCTGCAAATACTGAGCTGCCAATATATCTAAAATTAATACTATTTGTCTGAAAAATGAGATTCTTCAAGCAAAAAGCCCTCAAATCTAAACTTGACATATAAAGTCATAAAAGCACCAAATATAGCTTTGCACATTGTGTATGGTTAATTTTGTCGTTAAAAAATTCTAATTTTTTTTAAATGGAAAAAAATAAAGACATTCTTCAGGCAAAATGCCATAATACTTATCGCCTTAACATTTATAAAATGTTAAAAACAATTTAAGCTTTAATTAAAGCTTAATTCATATAACAATGCTTTTCTCACTAAATAAATATTAATACTTTAAATTCATACAATGAAAATGCTTTGAATGTATAGAAGTGTACACAGTAAAAGCACAACTTAGTTGTCACCGTATATTGAGAATAGTTAGTAAAAAAAAAAAGAGAGAGAGGGAAGAGTTCAAAGAAACTACCTTCCAGAGTCTTAATAAAAAAAAAATAAATAAATAAAAATGAAATAATTTTTTTTCTTTGTTATCTTAAAAGGAAAAGAAGTCTTAAATAGATACTGACAACCAGTTTTTTTCTTTTTAAGCTTTTACAGTGTACAATGCTTTAAAAAAGGTTAAAACGCTTATGTAAAAAATACATTGATGATAATTTAAAAGCCACACTTCAAACAAAATATCAAATGAAAATATGAGATTCAACATAGAAACAAGAAGTATGACTAGAAATAAAATGCCTGTACAGAAAGCTTAAAAAGTTGTTGTTTTGCCATATTTTAGATTTAAAAAGAACAAAAACTAAAATTTCCCTTCTCAAATTCGACCCCTCGAAGCTTTTCCTTTTTCACCAACTGAAGAAAATAAATAACATACAATGTGAAAATGTGCGTCAGTTTTTGTCTTCGATACAAACTATTCCTTGTGCTTTCAGCATTTTCCTTTGACTCATGTGCAGCATTTGATGAATTTTACTCCGCTATAAAAAACCTTGCAACTAGTACGGAGTGAATCGGGTTCTGTAAACAGCAGCCTTGAAAGAAAGAGGGAGAAAATGTACACAAGATTAGTATACAGAAAAAGCAAACATTTTAGTCAATTTGTTTACTAACAGATATACATGTATAAAATTTATAAACTTTAAAAATGAAATGAACTGAAATAGAAGCAAAAAAGAAGATTCTTTTGTTACACGTAACTTGATTTAAAGCTATCGTTTGAACAAAATATCCAACAATGTTTAATTCACCTTTAAGGTATCCATCTACATTCAGAGAACATTCTTCTTTAAACGTAGAAACTAGTTCATGTTTTTACATTTTTAGATTTATTTTTTATATTATCATAGAGAATTATTGTACTTAAAAAATTGATTCCGGGAGAAGTTTTTATAAAATATAATAAATAAAGAAAATTTAGTAAAAAAATTGGGTTTTTCTAAAGGTCTAATTTTTTTAATAAATTAAATTATTTCAATATCTTTTTATGCAACGCATTTCTTATACACTGGACTAGTGAATCCCCTAAAATCTTTGCTCAATTTACATTTGGTAAAAAATTTGGGTCCTTCAAAATCATACACCCAGAATTTTTAACGAATTTTCATTACCGTTATATCTAACTATGAGTATAACATCATTAAAAATTATCCAAATTTAAAGCTTTTAGGTCATTTACTAGTAAATACTATCAAAAGCATTCATGATAATTTTCAACAAAATATTTTAAGAACTTTTTGAGAAACCACTTTTCAAGTTTTGACATTTTATTAAAAATACTGTTCTGAGAAAAACGCATTTGAAGTTTATGAAAGCAACTCTAATTGTTAAAAATTAAAATACATGTTTAAAATTCCCCACACTTTCTTGCTTCAAAACTTTCTAACTACCAAAATGCTAATTATTAAAAATACTAGAAAAATATTTAAACTAATCGTCATGAAAATTTAAAAAGTTTTGTCCAAAAAATGCTCTTTAAAAGCCTTTTAAATTCACAACTTCCGGTTCTGAAGTCGCTACTTCTGTTTTGTTTTGACAGCTGTCACTTTTCTTTAAAATGCCATAGAGACAAAACAAATACAGATTTAGAAGCCTAAAAGTTGAAAATTTACAATAGAGAAATAAAAAAAATTATGATTTTTGGCAAAAAATGACTTTTCAACATAGATGGATACCTTAAGACAGTTCCTGGAGCAGCAGAGGACTGCGACCAGGGGTCTATTATACGCAAAACAGTATTTACTTGACTGTTAAATTTCTACAGATATGGAATAACTCAGAATCACTTTTTGCAGATAAAATTATAAGTGAATGGCTCTAATTTCCAGTTTTCAAGTACATCATTTTGATCTAGGATGCAATGTAAATGTCCACTTCTGTTTAGTTGAGTTTAAAAAAAAATTCAAAGTACAGTTCAGTTTAAAATTACCAAATACAACTCATTTACCACCTCTTGCTCTGTTCTGTATCTAGAACAAAGAACTGAACTCTATTACTAGAGCTGGATGATATCAGAAATTTCATACCACTAATTTAATATTCCCAAATTAATATTGATATATGAATTTGAGTGAACTTTTAGCAACACTTTGATATATGACATATGTGACTGGAACTCGTTTTCAAATTTGGGCATTGAGCCTTCTCAAAAGTACTAACAAAAAATTTAGAGGCATTCCATTATACAATCAGTAATCCATAATACAATATTAGAACTTGTTTCAATTAAAAGTCCATGCATAAACAAATATAAATTTAAAAGGTTCATTACCCCATATCCTGCCACAGGTCCTATACTATGAGCCAAGTAAGGATCAGCATATTCTCGAGCATAACTATAATATAATGATGGCGTACTGGAAATTAGAAAAATACAACATAAGCAGACAAAATCCAATTATTCATTAGTATCAAAAAGAAATAAAATGGAACATATTACTTACCCAGGGACAGCTGCATAGGAAGCAACAGGTTGTGCTGCTGCAGCAGCTGCAACAGCGGCATAACTCCGTGCGGCAGCTGCAGTGTAAGCTGCACTAGCAGCATAAGTAGCCTGGGAAAAATGAATAGAATTTTTAACATTTATCCTTTTACTGAATACACAAGATCAATTAAATCAAAATTTATTCATTAACCCTTTCGCGCCTACTGTCACGTATATGTGCCAGCAAGAAACGCACTCACTTCCCAGCCGACACACTGGCATGCCAGAGCGTTTTCTTGGTCATCCCCGACTGTCACATATTTGTGCCAGTGTTCTGGAACTTTTAAAAACTATAACTTTTGACACAAGATGGCATTGTATGTCCATATGGTTTTAGATACATGTAGATTTGACCTTGTACTCAATATGAGAGTAGTATGATACACATACGAGTGGTTTTGGATTATATAAACATCACAGGAAAGGAATGTTGCCGAATGACATGTTGTATGACGGCTCTTTAAATTCCCAGGGGAGTTTTATTTTTGCTAAAGCATTGTGTATTTCGGTTTGCAGTCCAGTTTTTAGTGGAGAATTAGATCTTACAGACTTTATCTTTTTTTCTCTTTTTATTGTTAGATTTGTGAAGTGTCGAAAGTGTTTAACTGAGCTTGAAATAGCTGAAATAATGCAAAATATTTCAGATTTAGATTCTGAAACAGATTAGGGTAGTAGTAATAGTGACACTATAACATATTGTGATTGTTCTTTCTGTTTATAAGTTACTGATTCTAATAATGAGGAGGACCTTTCTGCCAAAGATGACGATGCTTCGTTTTTTCACATTCCCGGAAAAATCCTCCAAAATCGTAAATGAGTTACTAAGAGTGCAAGAACTGCAACATAGGATTGTGTGTAGATCCTGTTTTTAAAGTTTTTCATACAAAAAAAATAATTTTAAATAACATAGTGTTCAGTTTTGTAACGTTAAAAGTCATTAAATAGTAAGTAATGAATGACAAAAAAGGTGTAAAATATATATTTAAACAAGAAAAAGCTTAAGTAAATAAAGTATCTATAAACATATATAAATCAAATTCCGTATAAATACTTTACGCAGTATTATTAAATAAAGTATTGCTACTTTGTTAATTTTATGAATTTAGGCTTAATAGCAAAAAACCCTCTGGCCAAGGATACTCACTCGTGAAAGTGACTGCCAGCCTCAGAGAAAAGAGCACATTGCAAAAGGGTTAAAAGACAGGGGGGAAAATCATAAAACTAATATTCAGCCATCACAAAATGCTAATTTGTAGCTACAATCGAGCTACTCTTTCAGTATGGAAACAAGTAGAAATAACTTAATATCAGAAGGTTTGTTTTGTTTCTATGGTCTACATTTTTGCTACACAAAGGCTACAGAGACTGAGACCTACTGTTTAAAGTCAACTTTGAACTAATGGTAGAAAGAGCACTGGACTGAGTTTCTATTCTATACTCTAGTTACACTTTGCCCACTAGGTCTCAACACTGAAGAAGTAGCTTGATGGTGGGCACAAAACAGCTCTTTGCTTTAAAGATTTAAAATCTAATTAAAGTAGCAGGTTATTAACAATATTTTGTTGGATTTCTGTGTTATTTTGAAACTAAAAGTTTACAATATTGTAGATTTCTCTGAAATTTGAAATACATTAAACAAAGAAAAATCAGCTCTTTAAGTTCATCTTGTTTATTGTACAAACTAAATTCTAATAAGCCCCATACTATGTTAATAACATACTCAACTTGTAGACAAAGAAAAAAAAATAATAACCTCCAGGAATACAGAAGAAGGAGTGAAAAAAAAATTGATTCAAGAATCAAACTTTTCATTGTTAGATCATAACATAATCAAACTCAAAGAAGGCTAAAAAAGGTACTCAAGAACTTAATTTGGGGCATAGCAGTACTTTTGTAGCATCATTATTACACTTAAAAATTTTTAATTTCTTAAACTGTACTTGTTTTATAGACAAATATTGGCAAACATAATTGTTAGTATAGCATCAATAACTACCTGCATTGTAAATATTAGGAACAGAATAGAATAGATTTGAATACAGGGAATTGCATTCTATAAAATGTTAACTAGTCAAGGTCAAGGTAATTGGGTTTAACGGAGAACCTAACGAAGTGGAAAGTCCTCCAAATGTAAGACAGATCAAAACATCCATTTAGGCCTAGACAAAAAGTAAACCAAACAAAAATTGAATACACTTCAGCTCACAAGGAAGCGGGGACGTTCTCATAAAAAATGATGAGTCACCAACACGTTGTCGTTGTCTTTGTCTAATTATGGGAACTTTGACAATAACCATTAGGTATGGTTAACAGCAATGCATATATTCAATACAACGTGAAGCTCAGAAAAATAAAAAATAATCCAAAAGTGATAACACTAACAAAGAGAAATGTTAACTGTTACAATAAGATATTTGCACCCTCTGATTTTAGCTGTATGTTACATTATAATTAAGTTGATAGAGAAGTCTGTATTAATATACAATTATGGATTAGAATATGCAGTATTTTAATTAATTGGATAAAATTGAAATCTTTATGATAGATAAACATTTATTTTTGTTGTAGGTTAAATAAGGACATTTTTATACAAACTACATTAATAACGAACATATTACATTCTATAAAGAAATTGTTTAAGAAAAATAAAAGTAAGGTACTAAACTAATAAATTTTTTTTATCTTGCATCAGGTTAAAGGTTCAGGTTGCCTTTCTCAATAATGTTATATAATTAAATTTCATTGAACTTTACAAAATATCACTTAATATTGAAAAGTAATGATGAATTCATTCATTATATAAACTGGTCTGTCTACATAGAAGTAAATAGGTTAGCAGTCATTCAAAGATATAATTCAAGGACTCAATAATACAACAGGATATTCCCACTCTTTTTCCGGAACAAAAATTAAGAACTTTCTAAGGACCAAAGTAACTTTTTATAAGGACCTACTTGAAATGCACGACATAACGGCATAAACCCTATCTCTTGAGGAACCTATTTTAATGATTATGAACCAGACAAGGCATGTTCAATAAATGCCCTACAATATTTCAGAATTGAGTTTTTAAAAATGCCTAAAAATGGATAAGATAAATCTATTCGACAAAAACTAATTTTGAAAAATGGACATCTAAAGTTTTTTGAGTGATCAAACTAAATATAAATTATGAATAAAAACAATATTATAAACAATACTTGACGAGGGTTTAAAAAGACTGATATATTTATATAAGAGTTTATATATATATATATATATATATATACTAGCTGATTATACCCAGCGTTGCCTGGGGAAGAAGAAACTTTTACACTTTTCTATCACATTCAATGCAATGAAAATTAAACTTCTATAAGTAACTGAATTATTTACAACCCCCCCCTCCATGCTTCGTTTAATTACAATCTGCATGACTGTTAGCTATTAGGAAAAGGCAGCTGACTTTATACTTTAAACCTTTTACGTATACAAAAGATTATATATTTGTTATATAAGAAAACGGATAGGAAATCACATGAGACCGTGGATCTCATTGAGGGAGAAATGGATCGCATTCCAATTTAAAAATTAAGGAGTTTTTAAGGACCTTAGACGAAAAATTAAGTAGTTTTAAGGGCCCTTAAAAATGAAAGCTAAAATTAAGGAGTTCTTAAGGACTTTTAAGGACTGTGGGAACCTTGTACAAGCAATTGAAAACTATATCTGTCATTATTAAAAAATAAAACTTAAAAAAAAAAAGAATAAAAAAGAAATTCATAAATGAAATTTTACATAAGACATAATTAGTGCTTATGATGAACTATTCCCAACGTGAGTCCGATGGACCAACTAATGAGAAAAATTGGGAGAGAGAGAGAGAGATAGTCCCTTAAATCTCAAGTGATAAACTATAAAAGTAAAGAATATAATAATTATTGCATATATTTGCAGATAAGAAAAAATTATTTTATTTGCAATTATGTATATACAAATCACATGAAAATTTATCTTTCCCCCCAAAATGTTCCTTTTACAGTGGAAAGTACCTCATTGGCCTCTCTGAAATTCAGCCTTAATAATGAAATACCCATCCAATTTTTCAGTTTCTTTACTGTAGCCTATTTCTAGATTTAGAATTCAGTTTATAAATATACAAGCAATTACTTACAGGTAGTTGATACCTCTCGGCTCCTGCATACGCAAGAAATGGATCTTGGCAAACTCTAGAAAGAAGACTGAAAGTCAAAATGAATATTAATATACCACATAGGTTAGTACTCAAAACAAAGCATATAATCTTGATTAAATGATAATAGAGGTGGAGAGCAAAACTTGTTAATAAGAAAAGGAAAATGATTTGGAATTTTACATTTTTAGATACATGCAGTTACATGGAAGGGTGAAAGGTAAAAAGCAATACTAACACACAACATGATTAAATTTTACATAAAACAACACAAAATTTTTTAGTAAACTGTCTTGACATTCTCTACATTATACCGATAAAATTAATTCAGCATCATCAATAAAATTATTTTTATAATCTTGTTATGAGATCTTAACAGAAAGGAACCGAGAAAAAAATGTTTCAAGTTATTTAACTCTAAAATAAAATAAAATATTTGATAAGCTACACATAAGAGTAATTTCAGCATAAAAAATTTTACTTATTGCATTTTTTTTTTAAATTGCCAAAATTTAATTTTCCATTCATTCAGAAATTTACCTATTTTACAAATGCACCTAAATGAACACTTAGCACCTAAGCCACTCACGGATTCTTCCAATACTTTTTAACAATGCTCTCATACTGGGACAGTACAACAAAACTATTTAAATGTTCAAAAGTCACTGAATGACTAGAATCACACACAAACAATATCTGACAGCAGTGGGACAACTCATCTTCTACCTCCTTTTCAACTAATTTCTGTCAGATCTAGTAATTTAACATGACTTACAACATCAATTATAAAATTACAGAAACTAGTGTAACATGTGGTTAAAAAAATGGATATATGGTTGTATACATAAATTATATTTCACTATGCTATAATTATAACACATACACACACACACAGAAAAAAAAAAAAAAAAACACTTTAAGGCACGAACCTAATTAAAAGTTCACAAGATATAAATGCAAAATTACAAACTTACGGAGCATAACCATGTAAAGCAGTAGCAGCAGCGGCAGCTGTTAATGGAGAAGCGTGTCGTGCAAATGCTGTTGCTAAGGCTCCCCTTGCACGACCTCTTTGAATAGCAACACCCCTAAGAGCAGCAACTGTGGAAAAATTAAAAGTGAAGTGAAATTCATGAAGTGCAAATTCAGGTTGGTGGTTCAATTTAGAAGCATTAAAATAATAAAAAAAATAATGAAACAATGTGATTTGCATATTTAGACCTATCTGATCTGCATTGCCCACCTACTCCTAGACACAGGAGAAAAACAGTTGATATCACCAATAGCTGACACAGCAAGTTTTACTTTCCTAAAAGTATACAATTTTTGTCACCTTAAAAGACACAATTCAACATATAGCTTTAATCCATTTCTGCTTTAATGTGTCAGAATTCAACTACTGCTTTAATCATTGATGAAACTGGTATAAAAGATAATTTTGATAAAGTTGTTTTATATCAGCAATGAATCTAAGGCAAGGAGTGATGTGGAAGGCATCGTTATTCTGATTATCTTTTAAAGTGACAAAAATTAGCATATTTTTAAGAACCTTGACTTTAGTAACAATTTTTTGACAATGCAGATTTTCTTATGTCAGAATATAATTGATTTTTTCATATCTAAGAGACCATGTTGCCCTTTGATACACCAAGTTGTTGATTTTTGCAACATTTTTTGTTTTAATTCATATAAAAGATAACCTGTATACCAAACTGCAAGAATCTATAGCAATAAATAAGATATGACATTTCAAACTGCCTAATTTTTTCTAAGAAATAAACAGCATGATAAAATACTTCTTATAGAGTGCCAAATCACAGGTAAATAAATTTAGTTACTCAAAATCCAAACTCTTAAAACAAACTAATACAAGAATTAAGCTCATACATTACACCAGGTAATTTATAAATGCTATTAACATTTAACTATTCTCCCAGATGTTCTTAAAAATACTAAGAATAAAATTTTTCGGGATGAGTACAAAAAAGAAGAAGTAAAACATATTACAATAAGTTGTAGAATTATTTTTCACCAGAACATTTGATTAACAAATACTATCTAGCTGAGAAACTATACTTAAATATTTAAGTTCTTACACTTAGAAGTAAATTCACTATTTTAACTTTCTTGGTATTAATAAAATGTATTAAAAAAATAAAACACAACCCCATCTAATTAAATTTAAATCATTTTAAATCACTGAGATCTCAGATCAATGATTAAATAAGATTTGCATAAAAGAGAAATTATGGATTTAAAACATAAATTTTATAATCCATCTATTTCAAAATTTATAAGCTGAATAAATTTAGAAAAATTCACTGTAGTTTGGTTTTAATATAATATATTCAAACCCAAATAAGAATAAAACTTTAAGTATAAAAATATTACCATTTGGGATGGGGGGAACCTTTTTGGTTTGAACTCTTGCTGTAGCATTATTCACCTAAAATATTGCCAATAATGTTATAAAATATTTTCATTCTTGCTACAGCAGATGCTTGCTATCAACAAAACACAATGTTGCGCTGAGATTTAGAAGGAGGAGGGGGAAAAATTTCACAGGTCATTTTAACTCTCGATAGCAACTAATCTTCAAAAAAACTCATCTTTTTTTAAAAAGATGTCAGATTGTCTTAATTTATAATTTCACTAATTTATGTTAACATCAATTGCATCTGCTGTAACAGTAAGAAATTAAAACAAATCTGGTAAATATGTGGACATGAAAAAATTAAGAGCATTCTTTAAATTTTTGGTGTTAAAAAAATGTAGGTAAATTTGACATTTACAGTTACTGTGGGTAAACAGAAAAATATTTTATCTATTGTGAGCTAAATTAAAGAATGACTTGTTAACTTCTTTCATTCCACCAAAACCATCACATAAGTTAGTTATATAGTTAATAGGCAGAATATGAGAGAGAGCATGGCAGATATTAATTAAATCATCAGTATCTATTCACCCTTTAAAAATTTTTAGAAATAAAAAATTCATACACATTTGTGGTAAAATAGTAATGTAAATCAGAGATTTTAAACCATTACAGTAATTGTTAACTTGACATTGGAAATGAATTCATTTTTACCTTCACAAGAGGAAACATTTTAAGTACTTTAGAAAAAAAGATAGAGTTTTTCTACTGTTAGTATAAATTAAAATATATAATTGCCTCAAATATTAGACTTTGGCATATTATCCTACATTTTCCTCAATTTTCTATTAACTTAATAGACTTTTCCCTTCTTTAAATCTGAATAAAAATTCCCAATTGTTTTAAAATCAGTGCTTAGGCTTTACGGCCATATCTTACCTGTCCCCTAAATAATCCAGCGAACAACTATAGAATTCGATTATTTGATACAACAGTCACTCTATAAAAATGAAAAAATTAAAGAAACCATTAAGAATTTCTAATTCTGCCTAAAAACTCCTTAAATATTTCTTTTCTAGTTTAATCCAATATATAAAACATGTATGACAAATGATAGCATGCTTATAAATGACAAATTAAAAAAAAATTTTTGAAACGATGTTCTAAATTATAAAAGTTAAAGATAATCATTTAACATGCCTTACATATTATGCCTACTTTTTATTTTGCTTGTATAAACGAAAATAAATAAATTAAATATAATACTTCTAAGGTTTCTTACTAACATATGATGGAAAATTAAAAAATTTTATTATATACATATATATATATACATACTTTCACAATAATTTTATTAAAATAAATAAATCTTTATTTGTAATAGCAAATTATTTAAAATCCAAATATGTTTTCAATGTGTGCAAAAAACATATGAAGTTCAAATTTTCTAACGTATAATCATGTAAAACTATCATGAACAAGATACATTTAAGGAGATATTTGATATTGCAGGTTTTACAACAAAACAAGGCAGAGTAATGTCACTCGCGTTCAGCTACATGTGCCCCCTGGGTAAATATGTAACGACCTTTTGCCAGATTGGAGCAATGTATATATCCTTGGAATCTTTGTTTTGCACTGGAATGTTGGAGGTGCAAAGAAAGTCAAACCAGACAATATTTCTCAGATTCATTGCAGTTGCGGCATTTCATCCGGAGACCAAACACTTTTACTGCATAAATATCTATAACAGCCCCTTGTGCACTCTGTGCAAACAAAATTTTGAAATTGACAAAGTATCCATCTTTGAAAGAGGTAAACCTCTACAACCGATATTGAGAAATACGAGAGATTATGCAGTCGACACCCAGAGATTGATTTTCTTTTAATTTTTTAAAAATTTTATTGTTTGAATTTAATGTTCTTGTTTCCTTGTATAGTTTTTTATATTTTATCTTATAAGTTGTTATTATTTTATCTTTTTGTAATTATTTACTCATCCAATGTCCTATAATGTGATATATAGAAGCCTATGATGTAAATTAAAAGCATCTAGAATTTTTAAAAAAAGTAGGCATTTAAAATTAATGAGACACATTCTTAATGAGTGAGGAACTAAAGGCATGAAAATTTGAGTTTATTTAAATGAAATGCTAATAATTTTCAATCATAAACATAGTATCATTTATCACAATAAATTCTATTTAAATTCAATTAGAAAGAACAGCATAAGAAATGTCTATCCAATCTCGAGATTAAGATAACAAGGCTCTATATATATATATGGAGGCCAAGCAGTGATTAAATTGCAAGAAACATGTCCAACTAATACACAAATCATGACCTGATTCATACCAATCACTTCAACTAGAAGCAGACAGCTACTGGGTGTGCCATTTTGATGAGGCCAACATACAAAAACTAATAATGATCATACATAGCGAAAGCATAAAAGAGCCTGGTGCAAAATTAACACAACTGCTGCTAGAAAAATTAAAAACAACAAAATATAATTTCACACCTTAAACATGGAAATTACAAATACATTCCTCTTGGTAAATAAGAAGACAGGGTAAAATGATAGAAATTACTGCATCATTTTCAATTTTATATTATATCCAAATAAGTTCACAGATGTAGCAATGGTTTAAAAAAAGCTATAGTCTCAATAAAAATAATCTAATTTTCTCTTAAAAATCCTTTAATCAAAATTTAAAGAATTGGCAAAACTGAGGACTACAAAAAATTAAATTACATTGCTTTCTTCACATAAATATAATTCTGATTTTAAATTATAGTTGTATATATTCAATTTTTAATTTACTTTTTAAAAACTTTAAACAGAAATATACAAAACTTTTAATTTTCAAGAGGATATCTAAGAAACAAGCATAAAGTTAATAAAATTTTCACGTAGTGAAATCTTTTTAATTTATTTAGAAAGATGAAGTCTGATTTAAATAATGAGAGATTCTTTGAAATAAAAAGAGTGTTAGGCCAAAAATAGGTATGATAATACATTTAACAAATACCTGACAAAAAACAGATTCACTACGAGTCTCAATACAATAAATACATATATAACTCCTGCTGTTTTTAACAGAGATCTAGATTACAATTATGTCAAACAAAACAGAAAAAAAATGCTTCAATGTTACTAGTTGAAATGCAGTTTGTTAATGCATTTCTTATCATGACTACACTTAAAGCCATACATACCATATATTTCTGAATATGAGCCCATCCATAAATAAAATGAGGGTGTCATTTTCCTCCAAAAACTTACCCAGGTTCAAAACCTGTATATAAGTCGAAATGAAAAAACAATTTCTAGAACATTCAACTATGTCGCCAAGCAAGTAAAACAGGGAAAATATTTTCCAATCAAATTGCTTTAAAGTAAAACTCTAGACCACTGCTTCTCAAACCTTTTTCCCAGGGCAACCAATTTAAGTACTGTGGGGTAGATTATCGGTTACACCTCGAGACAAATGCAAGTACATCTCTTAACACATTTTTGAAGGTGAGGGAAAAATTGACTTACATTTGAAATTTCAATTAACTTTATGCTGTCTTAAATAACTTATCTAGATTATTGCAGCCACACACAGTTTGATAATCGTGGCACTACACCATGTGGGCAATGAAATTTTTTCTTAGATGATAACGACAATTATTTCAACTTTGGTAGCCTTATATATAAAGGTAAACTTTTTCATTAATGTAAGCAATATAAGCATTTTAAAAAATGCTATGTTTGGAAATTTATCGATTGCCTCCAGCTTACATATAATTGTGTTTATTAGAAGTTTAGCTACCATTATGAAACTGTCATTTTGGTACAATTATGACACAGATTAGTCATATTAAATTTGATGTTCAATTTTGGTTTTTACTCATTTCAAATTTTTGCAAACTTCAATTACTTTTTGCCATTATACATTTTTTTTTTTTTTTTTTTTTTTGAAAAACTGTTTCATTAATTTTTGCCAATTTGGTAACTTTTTCTCGTTAATGGCAAAAAAAAAGTAGTCAAAAATCTCATCTGTTACTTGGACTCCACTTTTGATCAAAGTAAAGCCCCAAAAATTCTTGGCTTTTACACAGAAATATATGGTATATATGAATAAAATTTTGATATATAGCATTTTTTAATGAAATATCTACTTCCATAACAATATTATTATAAAAACTAGACAAACTCATGCTTAATTTCTAATAAGTATATTTGAAGAGAAGTGATGAAGTAACTTCAAGTCAGTCTACCCTGTCCCACCCAACTGATATGGACCAAAGGATGGACATTTCTTTGCTGATGTACATAAGAATCAAATAAGTGAGTGCTATCACAAAGGTAAATAGTCATGCACCTCTATTTTTCGGCCCTCTACCACCGTGCCGTTCAATTGCTCTCTCGAGCGATCAGCATCCGCACTATTTGCGAAAGTTACAAACCCGAACCCCTGCATGCAAATAGACAAACAAGAAACATGCATTAAGATCCGTGCACCAGAACAAGTTTGGCCTGCAAAGAACAAGTACAGAGAAATATTTGTTGGTAAAAAACAAGTGAGGACAAAGGCATCAGCTCACTCAGACAGTCAGTCAGTAACCAGTGTCATAAAAAAAGAAAAAAAAAAAAAGCCCTCATGCAAGGCAGACCTCTGCACGGGCATCAGTAAATGTTGAAAAGAGCTGAAATATATTCACTACAGAAAAAAGAGGCAGGATATTAATAAGTAAATTGAACAGAATTAAATATTTAGAGGTAGAGTTCAGCTTCATTCCTATTAGAGTGTTCAAAGACTCACAGTGATCACTTACTAGCATAAAACAAAAACATTTGACTCATGATAGACATGCAAATCAAATATATATGCTGAAGTCATTAAAATTAAGAAAAAATTAAACTAACAATTCATTCACGATTCATTATAAAATAAATGAATACTAATCTTAAACTGACAAAAAAAAAAATCTACTGAAACATATTGCCCGTTTTTCGAAGCTTAACCTCTGTGAGTCCGAGAGGAAAGGAAGCTGCACATTACATGAGGGAATGCTAATTTGGATTATTGAGTATAGCAGTTAATAAAAGAAAGATCTGCTATCCCCTTTGCTCTGCCTACCCACAGCTTCATGCACCATGCTTTAGAAGCTAGGTGGGAATACAGAAAGACTAAGAGATAAGCATAATATATAACATGTACTTCAAAAAGATAAAAGTTATTCACATATACAAATATATGGCATCATAATAATTGTGGTAAAAAAAAAAAATGGTGGAAAAGGGCATGCATTATTTTCAACAAACGCATGTACAAACTTAAATTTCTTAGCAATGTGTATATACATCGCTAAGGAAAACTTTCTACCCATATTCTTAATATGAAGTTGATTAAATAAAATTGTTTCCACTTAATTTTAAAGGATTTTCAGAAGAAAATTCAAAGAAAATAACCAACATTTTAAAAAAATTGTATAAAAGGTATACTTTCAAATATTAGAACTATATAACCACTTTTGTCTTTCAATTACGAATGCCGAGAGAAATAAAATAGCAATTGTTAAACTTAAGAAATTATGCTAAAATCATTCATATATACTGCTTAAGTTAATGCAAAAACTTTACAATTTTTAACGGTAATTTTTTTTTTTTTAATACCACAATGCTTAAAAGAAAAAAAAAAGAAAATATAGTTTAGCATATGCTAAACCTGCCATAGAAATTAATATTCAAATGAACAGAATGGGGAGATGTAACTATCAAGCATCAATAACATAAAGCTAACAAATATCCTAAATTCAGGGACTGTGAAAAGAGGGTATTTCACAGAATTACTTAAAATTCAAATAATTTAAATTATAAATAAAACTGATTATGAATTATAAAAGGGAAAAGGTGTTACCTACAGTTAAATATCAATTGTGTTTTAACAATTTGAGAAACTAGAACATTCAAATACAAAAATGTTTGCACAAATACACATCCTATTCTACAACACATCTACCATAACAAGGGATAACAATAACTAAACTGTGTGTAGATTAAAGCAGTGAAATATGGGATGTAAAACTTGTAATTATAATAGAAAAGGGACAATACTTTTTCTGCTCTTTTCCAAGCAAAACTCAAAATGTGAAATAAGCTAAGCACATAAACTTCAAATTTTGCATTACGAAGCATAATTCAAAAACACCACTGCAAAAATATTTACCATACAATATTGTATGTCACAAATGTAATTGCATTGAGCAGCTAAAATACAAATGCAAATTATAACCATGGAAAAATATACACAATTAGGCAATTTTTCACATCAAAACAAAAAAAAAAAGGTAAACTATGACTAAGTGCTATAAACATACTTACTGAAATCTAGACAACAGTCAATACAAAGAAAAAAAAAGGTTAAAAGATTAGAGAAACATTTTTCATGCTTATTTATAAGTCAGGACATACTTAAAAATCCAGTTAATTAATCAAAACAATTAGCTTTCATTATTCATAAAGTACCATATGAATAGAAACACATAATTAAAAAAAATCATATACTACAAAGTTTTTTTTTCCTTTCAAATAGGATTTTTTTTTAAAAAAAGTGACATGAATCTTAAATTTTAAAATTTAAATAATTCCATTACGTCAAAATAAATCACATTTTAAAAATATGGCTCTTATAACATAAAACACACATTAATGTATATTAAAATTTCAAACTTAATTTAAAGAAAAACACACAAAAATATGTTTTTAAAAGCTCATTTCATTCTGAGATATATATACAGCAGATAAAATACAAATTACTACACATATTTAAAATTAGAGAGTAAAAAATAAGACAATAGAACACAAAATAAAAAACACTTTACAAAGAATTACAAAATGAAATACTTTTTTTCAAATGTAATATTACTAATGAAGAAATATTTAAAATTCTAGCTTTTATGGGGGAAAATGATGGAAAAATCAAGTACTTGTTGACGTTATTTCCTCATTTTTGCTGGTTTGCTGATGCCCTTGCACATCTAAGTTATTTAGAGAGAGATCTTACATACCTTCGATCCTCGCTCATTAAAAATTATTTCAACATCTAATATAGGGCCAAATTGCTGAAATTAAAAAATAAAGTTACAAAAGGAGTCAGAAATTCATTTTAATAACTTTTATACTCAGACCTGCCAACTTAAAAAAAAAAATACAAAATTCTGCAATAATTTATCATGTTTATCTATCAACGTAAAGGCTTCATATCATTCTAATTTTTTAAAAATGTATAAAAGCTAAATTATATATACCATATATATTCCGAGTATAAGCAAACAATTTTTTTGGCTTTTTAAAGAACTAAAGTAGGGTGGGAGGGGGTCAGCTCATATGGATTCATGAACTAGATGTAATGCATGTGCTGTTTTTTTTTATGACGTATATGGCTGTTGGTGACAAAAGTCAACAAATTGGCAAAAATTACCGAAACGGTTAAAAAAATAAAACACATCAAAGAACATAAAAAAATGCATAATGGTGAAAAATAAATGAAGTTTGCAAAAATTTTGAAATGAGAAAAAATACATAAATTGAAAAATATATTTAAATTGACTCTGTGCTATAATCGCTTGAAAATAGCAGAACTATAATGGTAGCAGTTGGCTAATCTTTTAATAAATACAATTCTGCATAAGCCAAAAGTTATCGATAAATTGCCAAACATAGCATTTTTTCATTTTAGCTTATATTACTTAAATTTATCAAAAGTTATCTTTATATTTTAGGCTACCAAATTGAAAATACCATTGCCACAAGGTCTAGTGGCCTGATAACCAAACGGCATGCTATGGAAGTAATTTAAATAAATTAGTGTAAAATTGTGAAATTAATTAAGAGAGCATGAAGTTAATAAAAATTTTAAAATATAAGTTGCTCTTTCTCGCCACTTGTTCTTGTATTTATCTCTGGGTACAATCAATCTTCTACTTCTGCAGTGACAAAAAAGGTTTGAGAAGCGTTAGTCTAGAATTTTAATTTAAAGAAATTTGATTGGAAAATATTTCCTGCATTTTACCTGCTTGAAACCACATTTGAACATTTTAGAAATTGTTTTTTCATTTTTTTCATTCATATATGTGTTTTGAACTTAGGTAAATTTTTGACGGAAAATTGCACCCTCAGCTTACATATGGATGGGCTTATATTCAGAAATATATGGTAATTTCCTTTCTATATATGGTTAATTTTGAATCACATCCATGTAATCAGGATACTAAAACAATGACAAAAAATTAATGAAACGTTATTAAACAATGAAAATCGAGTTACAAATGCCATGACACAAAGAAAGTTATTTAACAATATTACCTATTAAAACTATTTAAAATTGTTTCTTTTGCACTCCATTTAATGTTACAGATTTTACAATGTTTATTAAAAACATGGTTCCTGTTGCCTTGATTTGTAAAATCAACATGTTTTTAATTGTTTCATTTGAAAAACAGAAATGTCGGATTAATTTTGTACATAACTAATCTAAAATTGTATAATTAATTGTAAAATCAACATGTTTTTAATTGTTTCATTTAAAAAACAGAAATGTCGGATTAATTTTGTACATAACTAATCTAAAATTGTATAATCAATATGTTTTTAATTGTTTCATTTGAAAAACAGAAATGTCGGATTAATTTTGTACATAACTAATCTAAAATTGTATAATTAATTGTAAAATCAACATGTTTTTAATTGTTTCATTTGAAAAACAGAAATGTCGGATTAATTTTGTACATAACTAATCTAAAATTGTATAATTAATTGCAAAATCAACATGTTTTTAATTGTTTCATTTGAAAAACAGAAATGTCGGATTAATTTTGTACATAACTAATCCTGCCCCAACCTACATTACTATGTGCAGTAACTAAAATGAATATCATGAAATAAGAGATTCTCATTTAAAATATTCGTCACTGGGTACCGACACACCCTTCTACAGAAATTATGCTAAGAATTCCTCTTTCTACACAGCAAAGTTCTGATTCCATTTGGATTGCATTGATACAATCATTCCCAGTTTGGAAGGTTCAAAGAAACTATCTGTATTGTTGACATAAAAATGAGTGCAAAAGAAACTTTAATATTTTCATCTTCAAAAATCCAGCAATTCCTACATTTGCCCCTGAAACCCAAAGGGTAGTCATTATTTTTATATTGTCATGTTAAACCCAAAAAGTTGGCAAGTATGTAAACAGAAGAAGCAAATGAAAAGTTTCACACTACTAATACACTAATAACACTATTTAATTAAAATGCAAAATTAAAAGCCTAATAATTGAAATGAATTATTTTTAAATTACCCCAAAAAGTTGCCTTAAGTCAGGATCTCTGAAACGAAAAGGTATATTACTGACGTGTAGACGCTTTGGCTGATTTACTTTGGTAGCATCTGTCGAAGCAGTAGTAGTGATACTTGCAGCAGTACTTGTCGTAGTTTGACAACTGCTTCCATTCACTTCATTGTCCAAGTCAGTTTGCTGTAAGGAAAAAAAAACAATGTAGTAGAATACTTTTAAAAAATTAGAACAAGTAAGTTTTAAATTCAGAACATACAAATTCCTAAATTTGTAAACAAAATTAAATTGACTACTAGAAAAAATGGATATAACACTCATTCTGACCTAAAAATGTTTTTCTCCATAAAATTAAAAACCTTTACTATTTGTTATATCTCAACAAAGTGTTTACACTGTTGTGAAAAGAAACAAAATAGTAAGTAAAATAAATCTTGAATCTGCACCACAGCCATATTTCATGAGCAAGGAAAGAGGCAAAATATGCTTTGTGGGGCATTTGCAGTAACGATGAATTGTTTTAAATTTATTCATGTAGTTCTAAACTAATTTTCAGCTAGCATAAAAACAGTGTCTAAAACTTTCTTTAGGTAAAGGAGAATAATAAAACTACAAAATCTAAAAATCAGTTACTTCTTCATTCAAAAACAAATTCCTATCTTCACAAATATTTATGTCAAGGTGCAGCATTAGAAGAACACAACTCCATCATTTTTGCAAACTGTGAGTAGTAACAGCGAAGAAGCTCGCGCGACAACTGTTAGAGACAGACAGAATGATATACAACAACGCGTTAGCTTAAAATTGAAATCGAAAACGACGATGTTAAGTTTTTATGATGTTAAATTTCATGATGATTGCATCTAATCGCTTAATTGTTTTTTTCTTTCAAATTAAATGTTCCTGTTTTGTGAAATGTGTGTGATGTTGTTTTATCACATTTATATAACTTTACATTCCCCATTCAATATTTACAAACAATTATCAGAGAAAAAAAAAAGATTTATTGATTTTTTTTCAAACATTAAATATATTATTTAGCCATTAAAAGTAAGAAATGTGTATCATGTCATTTTTTACAAGTTATTTCATAATTACCACTAATGATGACTTTATATAAAATATACCTCTGAAAAGAAATTGCACACACAAATAAAAGAAATTTGATTAATTTTAAAAACTAGGTTATACAATTATCATTACAATAATAAATATTTGTATATTGCAATCTAATAAAACAAGTTTGAATGCTGCCCAAAATAACACCAAATTCCGTGATTATCATAGTATTATGCTACAATTTAAAAGGTCCTACATTCAATTAAGATTCATTTAAGAGATAGGCTTTCAATGAGTGAGTGCAATATGTTATAATATTGACAGTTTCAGTTACACATACTCTGTCAGGAACTACAATTGGCAAAACTGTTGTTATGTCAAATCCCTTAGAAAATTCTAAACAGACATTCATCATTTCGTTTTCTTTTGTTTTAGGGAAAAATAGTTATAATAGTACTAGTAAAAACTATATAGCTGAATTTAAAAAATAACAAATATTTATACAGCACACAAAATCTGACGCTTGAAAAAAAAAAGACTCATAATTTTTAAACAAATTTAATCAAATAATCCATAGTTATTCTTCACTCTCCAATATCTAGGTTCAACAATTTGAATGAACAAAAAAGTTATGTGCATTAAAAATTAGAACTATGAGACTGTTAGTATGGTTTTAATTTGGGACAGAGGGTACTTACGCAAGCAGGTAGGTGAACTAAATTGGCATAAACAAAGCAAGAAAACAGTACTTCCATACTACATTGGCAGAGTTAATATGAATTTGAAAGGAATTAATTGGAAATTAGATGACCATCCACCGGACCCAATCTACATTTAAGGAACGTCCAAAAATAAATTTTTACATACCCTATAAAGTTGACACCATAGTGCCTCATGATCAAGTGGTGACTTCTCTTTATGCTTAGGAAAGAATACATTTTACATTAAATGATCAATCTTCTTTATAGAAAATACAAAAAATATTTTATCAGAAACCTAAAATAGTAATTTTTATCAGTTTATGTAATTAATTTTTAAGACCAGTTCTCTTATAACTAATAAAGGTGAGAAGAAAAAAAATAAATACCTCATAATTTGTCTCTAAAGCAGATGCATGTTGTTTTTCTAATGATTTAGTTTTAAACAATTTAAGATATATATTTTGCAAATTAAATTATGAATTCAATATAGAAATAAAGCAAATTAAAATAATTATACTAGTATTTGAGAAAATCAATTTTTAACTTCAGTTTCTTCATTAATTTTAAAGTTTAACAAACTACCAAAAATAAAACCTATTGCTACACAAGATTTTCACAACTAGAATTCAAATTAAGCAAGAACAACGATTACGACACTTATACTTAAGATTTCTTCTAAGAACACAAAATTCTGTTTTAAGTAATAATTCAATAAATTTGCTTTCTTTTCATAAAAGTATATGGTCTAATTCCTCAGTTGTTTAGTACTGATTTGGTCATTTCATAAAACAACTTTTGGAATAATCAGTCATACAGTCATTATAAGCAGTCCATTTTTATAAATTTGTATATGTCTCATATTGTCTGTTAATAAATCAACATATAATGCAAACATAAGGACTGCAGACAACACACTAATCAAAGTTGATCTTATTTACTTAGCCTTAAATCAGAAATAAGATAAATAGTTTAATATTGGTTTTGAATACGGTGCTTTAAAGTAATAAACAAAGAGACTTGAGTTAACATCATTAATAGACCTTCATACATTTTAATGGTATAAATACCATTATAAGAATAGTAATGAAGGAAAATTATAAATGTATACAATTGGCAACAAAAATATAACATACAGTATAGAAAAAAAGACTTATAATAGGCAATTTTCTAAGTAGAATAGAGATTTTTTTCTTCTTTACTACAGAACTGCCTTAAAAAAACTAAATAAATATGCTGAAAAATCTATATTGCATATTCATATTCATATACACAATTTTAATCAGCCTTTTTAAATATTTTTTCTTAAAGCAAAAACATATTTACTCACTGTCCAGTGTACAAAAGTACACTGTACATGTACAAAATAAAGATGGCTTACTATTCAAGCAAGAAGAATGTTAAAAATTGGAAGGATTCTTTTTTTTTTAATCTCTTTCTTTATTCTGAATAAATAAAGTCTTTCTGGAAAGTGTGGCCATTGTAATTAGAGTATGTGACTTTTATAATGAAAGTATGCTGATAAGAAAACAATTTTCACTGAGATCATTTAAAAGTTTATTTCCTGCAAGATTAAGAGCAAAACTACTTTGCAGAGCTCAAAGAACACAATGTTTAGTAATTCTTTAAGCATAACCTTGAATAAATAAATATAATATGTTTTATACCCCAAACTTTATTATTGAAGTAAAAGTTAATTTGAAGAGAAAATACTACCATTACTAACATTCATTTGTCTGATTTAAAAAAAAAATATATATTAATAGTAAAAAGAAATAGTTAAGGTAACTTTTGTATAACACTTTAACTACAACAGAGAATACTTATAATTCTGCAATAATAGTAAAAATAAAATGACGTGAACAGGTTTCTGTAGTTTATCATTTAAGAATATCTCAACAGTTAAAAGAATGATTAAGAACACTTCTTTACTAAAAATTATTTTTATATACCATCTTTTGTTTTTAATTGTAATAATCTTCCTTTTGGTTACATAAAATGAATAAAAATCATAATGGGATCCATGTTTTGTTTGACATAAAATTAATAGTTCAAACATATGTTTTAAACAGTACAAATTTAAATCGATATTTATATTTCAAATCAAACATATTTTGCATAAAATAAATCATAACATTTCAGCTCCTATTTTAATTAAAGGAAATATTCTTATTGGTTAAAAATTCAAATTGTATTAATTATGAACATTTATATCGATCTTAATCTTATATTATTATAAGATATTAATCAAAATTCTCTATGATTCTTAATAATAGAAATTTCAAAAGGAAGCAATATAGAAATGCATAAAGTATTGAAAATATTGGGGATAAAAAGCTCATTTTCAAGAGAAAATGTTTTTCTCAACACTGGCCTCTTAAAAAAGGAAACAATATTATTAACACATTTTAAATTGTATTTACAGTGATGAATAAAAAAGGTAACAGATTTAATGCATTTTCACATTTTAAATTGATCATTGTATAAATAACAAATATATGTGTGAATATATTTATAAATAAATGATGAAGCTACAAAATACATGATAATATTACTGCTAGTAAAAAATGTTGATTTCATTTCAAAAACAGAAGCAGCTGTTTTCAAGCTTTGATAAAATCTCATGACAAAAAATTAAAATGCTTGTATGACAAAAAAAAAATTAAAAAAAAAAAAAACTGAAATGCTAAAAAGAAAAACATAAATAAGGATTTATTAATTCAAGCAGCATTATTAAAGCTTTTTCATGAAAAGGAGGGGAAAAAAGAAAAAATTGTATTTCCTTCTAAGCGAATAAAATAAAGCACACAAGCAGAATGGTTTCGGTTCCAGAAGGTTTTACGTTCCTACTTTGAAAATTTGCTAAGAGTCAAATCTAAACTTAAAATACCATTTTATATGTAAAATAAATGTATAAGAAATATATGACTTAATAAAACTGTATGTATCAAGTATTGTAATGTTAGGGATAAAACATTTATTTATTTAGATGAAACAAATGTCTGCAAAAATTATTAAAAATATTTTACTATTAAAATAACACAGTAGAACCTCTCTCTTTAACGACCCCTTCATTAGAATGACCATCTTAAAAAGTCCTGATTATTTTACCATACGAATAATGTTCATTTTGAATCATTACAACGACCCAAAGCATATTTTTTCATTAGAACGGCTGCCAATTTTAGTCCGCAGAACTCATAAGCAAGTGGGCTATTTTAAAATTATTGTACTGTGGTGCAATTTCAAGAAACCTGTACTCCTCTCTTTGTGTTTGCTTAAAGGAGGGGAGGGGGCATGACAAAAAGGGGAAGACTAAATCTTCAATTATCTTTTGATGAGTTTGTTGTTGTAGACAAAATTTTACAGTGCTGCGGAGAAAATTTGAATGAGGACGATTTTATTGCCTGTATTACCAGAAATGAAGAAGTCTACGATTTCGACAATCATCCAAGCTTTTGAAAAAGTGAAGGAAAAAGAAGCCTTCAATACAATCAATATCTTGCGTCCATATTATGAAGGACAATTGAATTCTCAAGATTTCCTTCAAAATCTAATGGATAGGGAATCAGTGATCATGAAAAATTCCCAAATGAACTTGAAACAGACGTCAAAGACTTTTTTTTCAAAAACTCAGTAATGGAAATGCAAACAAATAGAAGTGTTCTCTATGTATGTACTGTTGCATCATTTCTAACGACCCTATGATGTTGGTCCCACAGGGGCTTGTTATACCGAGGTTCTACTGTTTTTCATTCTAAGTTGTATGATATTAAGATAATCAGTAGCAATTGGGACTTTTTAAAAATCCTATATTTCTACATTTTTTTTTAATTCTTAGACAATCAGATTTACTATCAGTGTTTCTCTTTAAGGCATAATATTTCCTTATTCTAACAGAATTTGCTCCTGTTAGATATCTTACCAAACTTTAAACACACAAAGACAAAATATGCTTAATGCTCGAACATCTTATAATTTCCCTTTTTAGTACTCAATTTTAATGTTAGACGAAAACTATAGCAAGGAAAATTTTCCATAATTTATATCAAAAGTAATATCATCCGCCCATGGTAGATTGTTACACAAATGAAAAGCATGAAGTTAAAAAAAAAATTATTAAGTATGTAGTACATAATAAAAATATTAAAATATATTTATGAAAGTTATTTGAAAGATAGTAAATTTTTAATAAAATTTTTCTTAATCATTTGAAATGGAAAGAAAGAAGGAGAAAAAGAAAAGAAATTTACTAAAATCAAATCTAGCTTATTTTATTTTAAAATGCTAAAAATATGCAGCTTTTATAGATATTATGATTGAATAATAAATAAATCTGATCAGGTTACCACTGCTCAAAAATAATGAAAATTTAATCTTATAAATTCTATTATTTATCATATAAATGTTAATCGTGATAGTTCATTCAAATTTGGCTCAAATCTGTAAGAAGTCAATGCAAATGTAAAAGGATATGCCATTTTTACAGGAGAAAATTCCTTTCTTAAGATGCTAGACTGCTTGAAAAATGCACTCAAAAAGTTCAATATGAACAAAACCCTAAAACTTTTCTCACTAATTCCCTAATCACTTTTAGGATCCATATTCCTAATACTATCCAGAGATTTAGATTTTTAAAAACTATTAGAACATCTTTCAGAAATTAATGTTAATAGTTTGAAATTTTAAAAATGAATGAACAAATAGTTTTCACTTATTTTAAAAAGTTCATAGCTATATGGACCTAAATATTGTATGAAGCACACATCTTCAATAGAAGATAGAAATAGTAAAATGCAAAATATTCCTTGTGAGATTAAAACAGGCTTGCAACTGCTGAGGTACTTTCAAAAAGGTGAGAAACGTGACAAATAATACAGAATAAGTGACTAAACATTAAAAAAAAAAGCGATTTTTTTTTTCACCTCTTGACTACAGATGCTATTATTAATATTTTTCAATTTACTTTAACTCTAAATCAAATGATTCATGCAAGACATGATTTTAGCGTCAAATACAGAAAAGGTTAAAAATTTTGTGTAACACAACTCAACATTGCATTTAATTCAAGAAAATCTATAAATTAGATTTGAATACGTAAAATACATTTATTTTATAATCACAATTTCCTGCATACATTAAGGATGTTTTGAAATAGGTATGTAGCTAGATTCGAGTATCGAAACAAAAATTGTGAAGAAAAAGAAAAAGAGGTGTGCTTTGACGTAAATGACTTTAATGTATTAAATGTGCATTTCAGTACAAATGTAGATTTCGGGAACTTCTTTACGACGTTTTAAAATCACTCAATTCTGGAAACCCTATGACTAATTACATTTTAATAAGAAAAATAAGATTAGAACATCCGATTTTTGGTCTTTTATTAAAATATTTTGTTATTAATTCAGATTTTCTTTTCTCAACAACATACTTTTGCTGTGATATACCATGAAAAAAGTGACTAAAGGTGAAAAAAGTGACAGAATTGCAAGCCTGGATTAAAATCATCTAAAAATCTGCTAAGCATTCTTGAATTATTTATGTATAAAGAAAAGTAAAATCAAAATTATAAACTTAATAAACAAAACAAAACAAACAAAAAACAGATTTTAGATAACAATGAAAAAAGTAAAGGAATGGATTCTATGTTTGCTAAGACTGCTGGGTTTTTTTGGTTTTGGTTTTGGAGTGCTACGGTCTACTTTTTGCAACACGAGGGCTAGTGAGATCAGGACTTACTGCTTAAAGCTGATTCTGAACGGCTACGAACATCCATGCTATAGTGGAATTCGAACCCATGAACTCCAGCACCCTAACCATTCAGCCATTGTTCGGCGCTAATCCTATTGAAAATTGACACTCCATTTTGGGATTAAAATGTTTGGATGTGCATAGAACCTTCACCCTCAGTACATATTTAAGAAGAAAAGTTTTATAGGTAAGAAAAAGTAGATCATAAAAATATACACATTAAAAGAATTCTATTGTTGAAATGGGAAATTCCATCGTAAAAATGTTGAAATACTAGTCTTTGTTTGAGTACTAAATAATTTAAACTGTCTAATATATGAATTAAATGTTTTCAACTCGAAATCTGCAGGACTCGATTTACGAATGATCAAGAAGTAGGATGCTTATTGTGACACCATAAGAAGCAGCATTATGGCATAATAATAAAGCGATATCATGCAGTAGGGCAAATTCTCAAATTATGACAATTCTGGCTTTAGTTTCAACGGAAGGGCAGTTTATTGTCTGTCTATTGGCTGTTGTAAACATGAAAATGAATGGGAAGGGCATTATAATAGTTTGTGACATTGCGACAAATTGCTCTATCTTCTATTTTGTGTGGCCTCCCATTCACCTACCCAAATAGATGTTGCCATTCTTCGGGTAATAAAAAAATTCCAAAAACCTATAAATACTAAAATAACATAATCCAAAGTTTTTGTTATAAAAAAATTCAGACTAATATATATATGAGAGATATCTCATTTCTGAATCCCTACTATCTTTTCTAAAAATTTCAGCTAAATAAATATACAGTCGAATAAAATATTAATTTACTTTAAAGGCAAGCCCTAAGTCAATATTTATTGTGGGAGCTCCAAGAGCTGTTATGCTTTAAAAAAAAACTTTCTAATAAATAAATTTTATGAGCAGATTCAAAAGTTTCATGATTAAAAATTAAATGATACCTGAGACATCTATCTAAATTTTAAAATCTAAAAGTTCAAAGTTGAGAGCATTTTAATATTTAAAAGTACAAGTACTCCTGTTATTCAAAACACATTTATAGTCTAAAAAACCAGGGCCTTGAACCGTCACTTTTTTTTTGTTCCGTCAAAAATGGAGGTTTTTGGTTCCATTCCGTCTTATTTCTACTAAAAATATAATTTTATCATAAACAAATAATGTAATTCTATCAAAATGGTGAAGATTTTTTTTTTTTTTTAATTGGTAGACTATGTGACTGGATACAATTTATCAGCATGTACGATACGAGCGACGAGCATTGGGATTGTTATGCATCATCAAAATCGCGTTCAACTGAATTAATATGTTTTCTACAAGTAGTTTCATGCAAAACTGAAACAGAATAGGAAATCGAGAAGCAATGTACCTTTGGAGCGCTACGGTCAACTTTTTTTGTAAAACGAGACCGGCACCTACTGTTTCAAGCAGATTCCTAACGGCAACGAACATCCATACCACAGTGGGATTCGAACCCTCGATCCGGTACCGAAGATCAGCGTCCTAACTATTCGCCCACAGTTCGGCACAATGCATATGAAATGACGATAATTATAGGGTTCACTTTCAATCAGAAAATATGGATGAGTTGGTTGCAGCAACAAAAGTAATTGAAGATATATCCAACCGAACGAAACCGATATATATATATATATATATGACATGGTCCAGTGTTAAGGCAAATGGAAAAGTCTTTCTTGATAATAACGAGTTTATTAAATTATTGTTTCATTTAAAAGCAAAACTTGCGCCATTTTCATTTACTCGTCGAAGACACGCGTGAGTGTGTTCACAGTTCCATGTCCACGCGCTAACTGACTCTTATCTGTTTGCAAGCTCATCAAATTGATTCTAAGTGCTTCCGCCTGACCGGATGATCCCAAAAGCTTACGCGAGCGTGGGTCTTTTTCATTTATTTTATGATTATAAAAGAGTTCCCTTTTTAAAATCGTTTATAACTCACGTAATTTCCAACTACCCCACTTTTAAACCTGACATATACATATCTATGTAATATTAAAATCCCTTATTTACGTATTTTAATATTAATTTAACGTTAATTTAACTTTTGTTCATGCTCGGTCATTCTGATTTTTCCCTCCAGACACGCTATAGACTTCATTTAGCCTTTGTCTGTACTACTTTAGCCAATAGCGAGCGCGTTCTCTTTAAACATGGGTATTTTTTATCACGTGATCCATTGTGCTTAGGGATTATTCGTAGTCGTTTTACCTGAGGAATCCCTACTTGAAAAGCGTATGTGCGGGATCCCATTGTCTAGATGCACGAGGTTGTAAAAGTGTTTGCCTGTTGTATGGATTTCATGTTTTTTACCAGAAGTAAACTGTGTTGTGATTTTGAATGAGTCTCGCCCATATATATATATATATATATATATATATATATATATATATATATATATATATATCAGTGGCTTGCGGTCCATATGTGCAGGGTGTGCACTGCACACCCTGGCAAAATTAGGAGGGACAATAATTTTCTGCACCTATGTCTACCTATCCTTATATGGTATGTAATAAATATTATTTATAATATATTCAAATATTATGTTGATTTGCTCGCTTGTATTCCCGCAGTGCGTGCGGTACTAGGTGCTGCACCACGTAGCACGCTAACGAACATCGAAAGTTCTGATTTGTACGCACTGCGCACTAAATCGAAAATCACACTTTATATGTACGGGCTACTGGAGAAGAACAGCATACTATGGCACTGAGGCAAGTGCAGCTATTTTTCCTGCACTTGGCATTCAGAATCATCCGTTTATTAAGCGTTGTATTAGAGCGGAGACTTACGTACTGAACCGATTTTGGTTTTTTAACTGATTAAGTGGCCATACGATTTTGCAGACGGTTCATGTTTAAATTTATATATTATAAGATTTTGTTTTCAGGGAAATATAAAAGAAGTATTTCATCAATATAAAGTGAAATGTTTTAGTGTGGTAAATTAATTTCGGTGATGTATTTATTCTATTGAAATAATGAGCTGAAAAACAATGTTGTTTTGTTTTAAAGAAACGAATTTTAACAGAACAGACCAAATTTTACCATTCATTGTGTCTTACAGACAGTATATAAGTTATATTATGTAACACCCTATCCCTGATTTTGTTTTTAAAAATTGTCAAGATGTTTTTCGCAGAATATATGATTTCCAAATGTTAAAAACAAATAATAAATATAATTTAATCCACTGACCGAATAAGAAACAGTTCGTTCTATTGTGCCAGCGTGCAGCGAAATCCCCTGCACGTGGAATAGACGTTAGGTTCGTCGGCACCTACGAGCATCCGGATGAGGCACCGCAGAGGCGGGCGCCGTGTGGTGCTACGTTTGCTGAACATATAAGTTTTTCGTAGAAGCGTTGCTTTTTCGACGCCGATATGACACCATACAGCAAAAGACATGATTTTTGCTTCAGTGCTAGTAGAATTCTCATAAGTTTAGCCGTTTTTGTAGTTATAACTCGAGTACTCGTAGGTAAATATTTTATTTATTGCAATCTTTAAATTTATATTCATAATAAATAACCCGTTTCAGAATGGAGAACTCAATAATTAAAGATTTATTGGAAAATCCATGTTCTCTGCACACTCTGCATGAGAACCTACCGCACGCCACTTATATATAAATATATATACGAATTATTTCGGTTCCGTTTCGACCAAACTAACGGTTCTAAGCCCTGGTTAAAAGAAAGAATTTTTAAGGAGCGTGGCAGGTACACTATGTTCTTGAGAAGACTTACTGTTTGTTGTTCAATGCCATTCGCAGTAATAATGGACGACGGGAATAGAGGATTCTCTTTGGCCTCCGTCGAATGCGGCTGAGATGCTTGTGTCTGTTCACTGTTCGGGGAGTAGGGGGGATATGCAGGTGCGAGCTGGGGATTCACCATATGCTGAAACAAAACAAACAAGGCAAACTGTTAACTTCGTGTCGACAGGAGAGACATGATGCAAACAGAAATCTATTGAATTCAAGGTCAAGGTTGAACGGAGTACCCGGCGTCATCACTTTAACCTCCGAACGTCAGCAGAACAAAACATCCATTGAGGCCTCTAGGGATCCAAACAAAAATTCAATACACTCCAGCTCCCAAGGAAGCGAGGACGTCCTCATAAACAAAGGATGAGTCACCAACGCGTTGTCTAATTAGGGGATAGTTACACTGGAACCTTGACTGTAGGTATGGTTAACAGCGATGCATTAAAATCTATCGAACTCGCATTCTACAAGGAATTTTTTATGGGATGTTTTAATCGGGAAAATTAATAGATATAAAATAATTCGCAACCAATACTGCAATAGCCCCTTGAGAGCCAGCCAATATCCGTTTCCGAGACAAAGGGTGCGATGGTCAACCTTACGCGGAACCCAGTACTGAGTTTTCGAGCATGCTTGGTCCTCAGATTGTCTACCCACTGAAGGGATGAAAGGTGATTATATGCACACACACACACACACACACACACACACACACATATATATATATATATATATATATATATATATATATATATATATATATAAGGAAAATTCTCAGGGGTTTTCAAAATTTAAATGAAGGGCTAAAATTTCTCGCGTCATTTTGCATTTCCCTTTTTAACCCCTAACCTCATATCTGCAACCACCCATCGAGAAGTCCGTCTCATTACAGATATATATATATATATATATATATATATATATATATATATATGTATATATATATGTAGTAGTAGCAGTAAAGAACAACTCAACCCTGCCGAAAATACAAGAGAGAAAACAAACTTTCTTGTTTACTTTCGATAGACGTAAGTTAGACGGCAAAGAGTGCAGACGGAACTTCTCGCTGACCGCTATTTGACCACCAACACGGGCACTGATGTCAAGTTTAATTTTAAATTAGACACATAACTTTTATATGCTTAAATAATAATATTTAAATATAATAAATTTCGATTAGTTGTGCATTTTACCAACGTGGGAATATAATAAATCTTTTATATAAGTAATATATCTAACTAATTTATATATATTTAAAAATTTGTTTGTTTGATACATAATATACTAAAGATCCAGTTCTAATGCATTAAAAAGAGACTCTAAGGGTAACGAAAATATTTGAGAGTCAGATATTTTCTGCAAAAAACACCATTAGCCTCATTGGTGTACTTACAGTTCTGGAATATTAAAAAACGCGTCAACTATTAGTAATATAAAATATTAAATGTATGAATGTATGATGTAGTAGCAGAGACAGAACAACTCAACGGCGAAAATACAAAAAAAAAAATTCTTGCTTTGAAGACGGAACTTCTCGCTGACCGCTATTTGACCACCAACACGGGCACTGATGTCAAGTTTAATTTTAAATCTCCCTAGACACTAACTTTGTATATAATGCGTAAATAGTTTAAATAAATAAGTTCGTTTTAGTTGAGCCTTTGCATCTTTACCAACGTGGGAATAAATCTCCCCCCCCATATATATATATATATATATATATATATATATATATATATATATGAGTGAGAGATACCTATATGCATATATCAATGTGTGTGTGTGTGTGATGACCATTTTGTCCATCTGAATTAAGATCTAGTTCTGACGAACTTTAAAGCAGAGAGAAAAGAAAAATTTTGAGAGCTCCATTTTGAATGATTTTGTACAACGATCTTGGCCGAGAGAAAAAGGGAGCGACGGCCAATTAGGTGTTAATTCTCTGCTCAAAAAGGTCACGCCATCTTTGTAATATAAAATGATTAAATAAATGAATGCTGACTTCAACGGATTACAACAGCTTGGCAACGGGATCGAAAAAAAAATGGCTTTGAAGGCAGAGAATTGCAGAAATATTTTTCAAGATATAATTATAATGAAATAGATTAATTTGGTTAAATTATCATTATCCACATACACACACACATTCATGTATATATATGCGGAGCTCGCTTTGTATTTAGACTAGCACTGTTTTGACACGAGGGAAAATATTCTCTTAAGTATGACCTACAACTTCCTCATCCTTAACCCACGAACTCCAACCAGTAAAATCGGACGCTGTTTTAAATTTTCAATCAGATTTCTATACTCTCAAAAAGGTTTTTTCGACCTATTTAAAAAAGATATAGTAAAAATTTCGTTCATAATTTTTTAAGGATAAAAGAAAGGAATTTTGAATTAAAAGAGCTGCACACATAAACAGGGTTCCCACTCTTTTTCCAGAACAAAAATTAAGGACTTCCTAAGGACCAAAGTAACATTTTATAAGGACCTACTTGAAATACACAGCATAACGACGTAAACCCTATTTCCAGAGGAACCTATTTTAACGATTATGAACCAGACAAGGAATGTTCAATAAATGCCCTACAATATTTCAGAATTAAGTTTTTAAAAATGACTAAAAATTAATATAAGATAAATTTGTTTGACAAAAACTAATTTTAAAAAATGTACATCTAAAGTTTTTTGAGTGATGAAACTAAAAATAAATTGCGAATAAAATACATTATACATAGTACATTCTGATTTTTATTTTTGTAAAAAAAAAAAATATATTTTATATATATGTATATATATATTATATATTATATATATTGTATGTAGCTGATTATAGGTCAAAAGAAGAAAGTTTTAGACTCTTCTATCACATTGAATGCAAGGAAAATTAAACTTCCTTAAGTAACTGAAATACCTACAACCCCCCCCCCCCCACCTTCCACCCTTCATACTTCGTTTCATTAAAATCTGCATGACTGTTAGCTATTAGGAAAGGGCAGTTGATTTTATCCTTTAAGCCTTTTCAGATTACTTCTCAAAAAAGTTTTCTAGCTCGTGACCGTGACGTAGAAAAAGTACTAATAAACTAAAAGTATTTTCATAATTTTTTAAGGATATCAAAGAAAGGAATTTTGAATTACTACAGTAACACACTGGAAACAGACATGTATTTGAAAATTTTCTTTATTATTAATTCTGCACTTTAGGACAGAAAATGTAAAAGAATGTTTTGAACATTAACAAATATTTCATATATTCTTAGTATATATATTCTTTGACCAGTGCTTATCACTTGTACTGGCGTTCTTAGAACCAGTTGGGGCAACTCCGAACTTATAAAACCAGAAAGTTCAGAGAGTATGGCGAAAACTAATAGGAAATCACGTGACGATGTTACTTCTTATAACAAACTATTCTATGTATATTGCAATAAAAAAAAAAAAAAAAAAACCAATTAAAATTAGTATTTAGAAAAGAATAAAAAAAATCTGATTTAAATCAAATAAATCTGATTTTTTTGATTTTTGTAAAAAAAAAATCATTATTTTTTTTCCAACCCTGATCGCTACAGATTGGTACATATCTATATAATGTCGCTAGTTTTAGTGGTCAAAAGATAATGTTAAAGCATTGAGTGAGACATGTTTCAGATAATAATTGTTATAACAAATACATTGTAACTTTAAAAGCAGACAGAATGTACGAGTGACTTTTAAGCGTTCCACTCTCGGTATGTTTCATTCAGGGTATCTGCCAAAATAAAATTTTTCAAATCCACGACTTTTAATGACCTTCCCTGATTTAGCAGATCCTTTTCCATGACTTTAAAAAGCTTTTGTTAAAGTATATACGAATAAAACTTCTGACGTACATACAAATGAAATAGATGCTTTTAGAGAAATGACAGGAATTTTATCATAAAAAACTATAAACTTACTTTATAAGTGTTGATAAACTCACATACATAAAAATAAATTGTTGTATCTACATACCTAAGTTTAACCATATAGCCATTTTTTAATCAAAATGTTTCCAATTTGAATTCCGGGTAATTTGGTATTATTCACGTGACCGTGAATAATAGACAAATATAACCCTATAATGTTTATATACAATATCCCTAGAGATAAACTTATATTTTGTGCAAAAAATCTTAACTAATTATTATTATATTAATAAAATTTTAATCTACAATTTAAGAAAATACCAGAATAATATACATTTACCCACCCATTAAGCTTTCTTGCATTGAGTTTCCTTGGCGAACCAATTTTACTTGGCAATAGGGTCAATAGGATAATACATAAATACTAAACGCAGTAACTTCAGCCAAATGACAAGTAAAAACAGAATTAAACAATTCAATGCATTTTTATTTAATCGGTAGTTTAGTGGATCCATGACTTTCCATGACTTTTACTCATTTTACTTGAAATATTCAGACTTTCCACGACAAAATTAATCCATTGTCTGTCTAAATCCATGAATTTCCATGACTTTCCAGGTGCGCGGAAACCATGTTCATTTTAAAAACAAACAATACGAATAAACATAATTAAAAATATTTAAAGATATCATCAAAGAAATATATATCAAAATAAATGACAGATTTTCACTACCGATTGCAACCAGATCGAACCGGGATCTGGTTGTACGGAAATAAATGACAATAAAGAACACTCGATTGAGATAAAAAAGAACTCACCCATATTTCATAATTAAGTTCATTCCATTCTATATCTAACTCGATGTGCATTCTTTCACAAAAATTAATATCCATTACACGAACACGAGGCACATTCTAAAGAGTTCTTTTTTTTTTAAGCTTACAGAAAAACGGTACGGGATAGAAAACGAATTGAAATGGGCAGCATTTCTGATGCTGTTCCGCCATGCACTTATATAGTGTGATTTGCAAATTCTATAAACACATTTTAAAACAAAGAGTTATTTTCTTTATTACGTAATCCGCTTTACAGCTGTGCCCAGGAAAGAAGGGGTAGAAAAAGTCGTCTGTTTGTCCAAGACTTATTTCTAGTAATAATAACGACCGAGAAATTTCTAAATAATGCATCAGAGGAAGCATTTCATTGAGGGTACAAAATCATTTTTGGATGCATTTATTCAAGAAAATAAAAAAAAAAGCTTCCAAACATGTTTTTTTATATATATAGAAAAAAGAAAGAATAAACTTTGTTCCCAGGTATACTCACTAAACATGCGTCAACTTCAAATCCCTGCCAAACAAACAACTCAACAAATATTCCATTGATGTTCGAATTCCAGTGCATAAAACCTTTTTTTTTTTTAAATGAACCGAAAAAGTATGATCACAGCTATCCGGTAAATTTTTATCTTTCAACTACTGTTTATGCCATTTTTATATTGAGTTATTTCATTTGCTATCTTGAAATTTGAAAGTTAGTTTATAATGAGATAGTTAGCTATGTTTAAAAAGATAGCTAGGTTATAATTTGAAACATGGCTAATCTATGTTTAGAAAGATAGCTAGTCTACATAATTATTCAGAAGGATAGCTAGTTTAAAATTTGAAAAACCATATATCCATATATATGTATATATAAGGAATTTTTTTTAACCTTAAAAGTTCCAAATTTTTAAGTGAGAAAAAAGTTATCGAAATACGATTGAAAGTTTTATTTTAAAACATTTATATTGCATTATATATATATGTATGGAAAATTCTCAGGGGTTTTCAAAACTTAAATCAAGGGCTAAAATTTCCCGCGTCATTTTGCATTCCCCTTTTTAACCCCTCACCTAAATGGACCGCTGGGGCTACCGTTTACGCCCTCATAGAAAAGGTCTGACCCATTATAACCCTACATGGCTAGAGTTATTTTCCCACAGATTTTTACCCAGGTGTTACGTGTCTTGTACATAGAACTTCATGCTAGCTGACCCTTCCGTTTGTCCTGTCCCTTTGATGAAGTGGGAACCCGTCCTTCAACGTTATCTTAATAAAGGTCTTTAGTTGGTATCATTTTTATGGCCATGACTGCAACCACCCATCGAGAAGTCAGTCTCATTACACACACACACACACACACACACACACACACATATATATATATATATATATATATATATATATATATATATATATATATATATACACACATATATATATATATATATACATATATATATGTATATATATATATATATATATATATATATATATATATATATATATATATATATATATATATATATATATATATATATATATATATAAAGAAATTTTATTTTTAACCAAGTTCCAAATTTTTAAGTGAGAAAAAAGTTATCAAAATACGATTGAAAGTTTTATTTAAAAACATTTATATTACATTTTTAAAAATTTCAATCGAAAATAAACTTACATGCATGTGCATATATGTATGTGTATATATACATATATATATATATATATATATATATATATATATATATATATTATATATATATATATATACATATATATATTAAAATAGCTAATCAAGTTATAGGTATTCTTTTATTTCTTTTCTACAACTCATATTCTACGTTTTATTTTTTAGTGGAATGGAATGCACATAGAATTGAGAAGGTACCTGAAACTTTTTTTTTCCTTTAAGCACTGACACTTTATTTTTATTATTTTTTTATTAGTGTGTTTACAAAAGTGCAAATTTTACCATGCGCCCATTTTTCTGGCTCGTTAACATCATCTGTGAACTTTGGGAAGGCAACGAATTGTCACAACGTCACTAAAATAAATCGATTACAACACATGGAATTCTATGGTTTACACTGTTGTGAAATTACCAACATTAACAGTTTGGAATGAAAGAAAGTTAAGGCTATTCAAATATCTTAAATAGTAACATTAAAAATAGTAATATACCCTAATAATTTAAAGTATTATAGCGATACATAAATGATATCAATATGAATTTTTTCGGGGAGGGTGTGAGACTTTTAATCTCTCTCACGCACACATATTTACGCACACTTGTATGCAAACAAATAAAGTCTATGAAGTTTCGAAGGAAACAAATTTCGTTGGAAGCGCTACGACCGGCTACAAGGCTATGGAACAAAGGAAAATGTCTGAACTTCCCACCTCATTTCCTGAAAATGTAAGGGGTTTTAGAATGGAACGAAAAGCGAGAAATTTTCAAGCATAACCGGAGAATAGACCATGGACGACATATTCAAGCTTGCAACTACTGAGGTACTTTCAAAAAGGTGAGAAAAGTGACAAACAATACAGAATAAGTGACTAAATAGTGACTAAACATTGAAAAAAAAAACGATTTTTTTTTCTCCTCCTGATTACAGATGCTATTATTAAGATTTTTCTATTTATTTTAACTCGAAATCAAATGATTCATGCAAGACGTGATTTTAGCGTCAAATACAAAAAAGGTTAAAAAATTTTTTTAACACAACTCAACATTACTTTTTATTCAAGAAAATCTATAAATTAAATTTGAATACGTACAATACACTAATTTTATAATCACAATTTTCTGCATATATTAATGATGTTTTGGAATATGTACGTAGCTAGATTGGAGTATCTAAACAAAAATTGTGAAGAAACAGAAAAAGAGAAATGCGTGCTTTGAACTAAATTACTTTAATGTATTAAATGTACATTTCAGTACAAATGTAGATTTCGGGAACTTCTTTACGACTTTTAAAATCACTCAATTCTGGAAATCCTATGACTAATTACATTTTAATAAGAAAAATAAGATTAGAGCATCCCATTTTTGGGCTTTTATGAAAATATTTTGTTATTAATTCAGATTTTCTTTTTTTCAACAACAGACTTTTGCTGTGATACACCATGAAAAAAGTGACTGAAAGTGATTGTTTACTTAAAAAAAGTGACTAAAAGTGATCAAATGTAAAAAAAAAAAAAAGTGACGGAATTGCAAGCCTGCATATTGCGGGAATTTTCAACACTAGAACCGCAGTCAGGGCCCGATTACAATACTTTTGTGCCCTCCACCCCCATTGCAAATTTATAGCGACAAGTTATTATCATAATTACAGTCGTAAAAAATTATAAGACTGAATTAGCAAACGGATTTAAGAAATTAGCATTAAAGTATTACTCAAAATCAAAAACACCCCATTTTCATTTTACGTCATCATTATTACATCTCTGTTTAGCCGTGCAAAAAATGAAGGATTTTTAAAGACCTAGAGTGATCCCCTTTTTTCATCTTTACCTTGTCACACTCACAAGCTGTGTGGTGCAGAAAATAGGTATTAATAATAGAATTAAAAATAATTTAAACGGATGAGACGATTTGATGGTTTATAGTGGTACGTTGCTAATAATCTGTCTTATAAATAAGCAACAACCCGTAGGATAAAAAGAGCACCAGGTTCGTCGAGGGAATTCATTATCAGCTAAATAACAGTAAAGTTAAAGTAAATAGGAAACAATGTAGTTCATGACAAACACAATTACCTCGTACAATAATTTATTTAAACTTAACGATGGCAAAGTTCGCCATTTTCCCCTCTTAATATGCGTTTCAAGTACTCGACTCAATTTTCGTGCCCCCTAAAATTTTTGTGCTCAGGGCATGTGCCCCAAGTACCCGTGCGATAATCAGGCCCTGACCGCAGTCAACTTGTTATTTAGGCGCAATCATTCATAAACGAGAATGCCATTGATTTTACTTCCTTATCACACACATTTCGCTGGTCGTTTGGCCAAACACACATCTTTATATATATATATAAAATTCTTCAATCTGCGTGTTTGTAATAGAACACCTAAACGGCTGGACTAATTTTCATGAAATTTGGCGTATGTCATTCAGTGGATTCGAGAAAGATTTAGATTCATAATTGGATCCGATAGAAAAACATTTTTTTAATTAAAATATCAAGAACTGTTTACTTAAAAAAGTGATCAATTGTAAAAAAAGTGACTAAAGGTGAGAAAAGTGACGGAATTGCAAGCCTGAAGTCACGGCCATAAAACTGATACCGTTTTAGTCAAAGACGGGTTACTGCTCCGTTAACTTCGGGACAAACTGAGAGTTCAGCTAACATAAAATTCTAAGGATGAGTGAAACCTCGGTCGAAATCCCACAGCGTGCGTCTCCTTTTTCTTCTGGAATTGGGCCGCTAGGGCAACCAAAAGCTCTAACGGGTTAGACCCGCTGCCCTGAGGGCGTGAACGGTAGCTCCAGTGGTCAGGGGGTTCAGTGGGGGATTAAAAAGGGGAAGGCAAAGGGAAGCCCTCGATTTAACATTTGAAAAGAGAATTTTCTCGGGACTTAATGAAGGCCCTCTTTGAGGTTTTATACGAAATACCTCCATTCGTATACACATTCTATGTACAACACTTTTTCCAGAACAAAAATTAAAGACTTTCTAAGGACCAAAATAACATTTTATAAGGACCTACTTGAAATACACAGCATAATGACGTACACCCTATTTCCTGAGGAACCTATTTTAATGATTATGAACCAGACAGGGCATGTTCCATAAATGCCCTACAATATTTCACAATTAAGTTTTTGGATATGCCTAAACATTAATATAAGATAAATTTGTCTGACAAAAACTAATTTTAAAAAATGTACATCTAAAGTTTTTTGAGTGATCAAACTAAAAATAAATTGTGAATAAAAACAATATTATAAATAGTACTTTCCGAGGATTTAAAAATGACTGATATATATATTTATATATATATATATATATATATATATATATATATATATATATATATATATATGTGTATATATATATATATATATATATATATATATATATATATATATATATATATATATATACTAGCTGATTATATCCGGCGCTGCCTGGGAAAGAAGAAAGTTTTAGACTTTTCTATTACATTCAATGCAAGGAAAATGAAACTTCCGTAAGTAACTGAAATATCTACAAACCCCCATCCTCCATGCTTCGTTTCATTAAAATCTGCAGGACTGTTAGCTGTTAAGAAAGGGCAGCCGACTTTAAACCTTTTCAGAATGCAAAAGATTATATAATTGTGATATAAGAAAACTGATAGGAAATCATATGAGACTGTGGATCTCGTCGATGGAGAAATGGATCGCATTCCAATTTAAAAATTAAGGAGTTTTTAAGGACCTCTGGCGAAAATTAAGTAGTTTTAAGGACCCTTAAAAATGGAAGCTAAAATTAAAGAGTTCTTGAGGACTTTTAAGGACCGTGGGAACCCTGATATATGTTTTGAAAAATCTTGAATGGTTGGCGAGGTAGGCGTCCGAAACGATTTTTGACTCACCTGTGGCAAGAGTGGAAATCCGAAGAGGCCCAAGTTCTGCCTGTCGATCAACCTCGGGAAGACGGCACTGGGAATGGCTGCCATAGTGAAACAACAATGAGCACTTACGGATGGACACTGGCTTCTCTTTCGATTATTCTTTTTTGCACGATGCCGTGCTACGAGTACATCATCCTCATTGAGCCGAGAACTTCCTCTGCGCTTCGGCCACGAGCGAGACGCGTAAGAGGATCTCCTCCGCGAACGAAAATAGAACGGGGATTCTGGGTTTATAAATACCCCAAACAGATGGGAAGGTTCTTAAAAGAAGTCGGGGGAAAAACAACGCACTTCATCAACAGCACGGGAGCTGACAGACAATCGACAGAGACGGCATTTTACCTATTTCGGGAGGCTTCAAACCCTATTCGACTTCGAACAGGAACGAAACCGTTATTTTCATCGGAACCAGTGGCGTACGCAGAATTTTTGCAAGTGAGGGGGGAGGGGAGGTTCATAATTCTAAAAAAAAATAATAGCCCGCTTAATTTCAACTCAAATTTTTATTTTTGCCATTATGTCTCACCTTAAGGGGGGTGTTTAAACCCCTAAACCCATCCCCTTTGCCCGCTGATCGGAACTGAATATCGGTTCGATGTATTTTCAGTGTTTTTGTTACTGTGTCCAACGGGATGATCGTCTCTGATTTCCTATTGGAATGTTCTTCAGTTTCGTACTCGATTGTCGAATTCGATTTGGATAATGGATCGCCGCTCCAATTGTACAGTGTACCAATCAGGGCCGTAGCCAGAAATTATTTTCGGAGGGGGACATTGTTTTTTGTGAATGATACTTCCATAAAACTACAGGTTTTTTTATGTATGTATACTCATAATGAGTATCATAATACAATGGGATTTTAAACTATCAAAATAATTAAAAAATGATATAATGAACAAGTTTATAGCCTTGAATGAGTAATGTAGTAATTATACAATAAATTAACAGTAAAATTAACACTGAAAATATATAAACTATACATGGTATTAAATTCTAATTTTTAAAACAGAAGTATAACTAAAGAAAAAGGATAATTTCGAAAGAAAAGGAAAATGTTTTACTTTATATTATAAAATATGCTCTTTTTTTTTTTCCCCACAATTTCTTCCGATTGTGCAACAATATTGTGATGAGTTGACAAAAATGCTAGTCAATCGGTTTCGAATCCATTTTGCTCCTTAACTCAATGTCACTGTTCTAAGCCCACTTCACACACAAATGGTCCATTTTCTTTCCACAAAACGGTATTTTAGAATTTCGGAGGGGGACCAGTCCCCTAAATCCCTCCCCTGACCTACGGCCCTGGTACCAATTAAAAAAATAATAAAATCTTCGACATTTTGACAGAATTACATTTTCTGTTTAGGATAGCTTTGGTACAAATAAGAAAATCACAAAATAACATTCAAAACTGAACCGCTATTTTTAGCGGAACGAAAACCGGAAAAAAAAAAAAAAAAAAAAAAAGGATGGTTTGAAGCCCTGATTGACATATCTCTCCTCTTCCCATTCTTATTCTTTCCTATCTATTTTCCCAGCCCCAAAATCTCAGAATTCATAGAAGTGATCGCTGACTTGAATTCTTTTTTACCCGTTTCCCAAAGCTAACTCTGATGTCAACGCCCACTCTCCAGCGGTCCCGTTCACTTTTCCAACGATCCGAGTTCCTTTTGACTGTTAATATCGTTGACTCATTGAAAAGAATTCGTCTCATCTCTCAGTGTGGGGTGAACTTTGTAGGTTTGGTTTGGAGCGTTACGATCTACTGTTTTGCACACGAGGGCTAATGAGACCGGGAACTACAGTTTAAAGCCGATTTCGAACGGCTACAAACATTCATGCCAGCAGCGGGATTCGAACCCGCGAACTCCAGTTCTACACTGACTAATTCCCTGTGTATTTCTAAACTGACTAATTCCCAATTTTCCTGTTTTTTGGAATATACAGGGTATCCACCAAAATAAAATTTTTCAAATCCATGACTTTCCCTGACTTCAGAAGATTATTTACCATGACTTTAAAAATATTTTGTTCAAGTACATATGAATAAAAATTGATGATAAAAAATACTTTATAAATGTTTATAAACTCATATATATATATATATATATATATATATATATATATAAATTGCTGTATCTACATACCTAAGTTTAATCATATAGCAATTTTCTGAATGCAATCAAAAAATTTCCAATTTGAATTCAGAGTACTTAGGTATTATCGAGGTGACCAAGAATAATAGCCAAACACGATAACCCTATAACGTTTATATATAATAATAGCCCTAAAGATAAGCTTAGATTTTGTAGAAAAATCTTAACTCATTTTTATTAAATAATTCTTATTATTATATTAATAAAAATTTAATTTATAATTTAAGAAAAAACCAGAATAATATACTTACTTATACATTTACCCCCCCCCCCTATTAAGCTTGCTTGTTTTGAGTTTCCTTGACGAACAGAAAGGATATTCACTTGCAGAGGCATTTCTTGGTTTTTCTTAATTGGTAGCTCAGCGGATCCATGACTTTCCATGAATTTTACTCATTTTACTTAGAAAATCATGACTTTCCATGACAAAATTAATCCATTGTCTAAATCCATGATATTCCATGACTTTCCAGGTGCGCGGAAACCGTGAATATAGGTTTTAAAAGAAGTGGAAAAAAATTATTTAAATCAAGATTTAATTCATTTGATTTAAATCATGCCAACCCTGCTATGTCCCTATCCATTCCAGGTCCAACCGCTTCATAAATTCGAGGACAGACGGACTTAGGCTATTATTATATAATAGGGGATGATTACACCCTAGATGTCTTATTTGTACGTAAACATTGTTTATTACTTCACAATTCCTTTCGTTACATTCAAATATATATACGTCATGAAAAGTAAACATTTTGCGCCAGTTCGCGCATTTGGCAGATATCGTGCAGGCCAAGCGGTTAATATGTATCGTAACAAGCACGTATTACATGAGAATGGAAATTGTTGCGTCATCCCGCTAAATAAAAACCGCGAATACAACTTTTAAAAATGTTTTGTTGGCAAGAGCGGAGAATCTTGGACGGCAGTCAACAGCGGGATGACATAAGTCGAACACTCCACTTGATGCCACCACCTTCATCGATCGATCTCAATTCAGGGTGCTACATAACACCGTCGCACTACTTCAATAGTATTGTGGGGTTTTAATAATTGCCTCTGATTGTGTTTTCCTCAACGAACCTACTGCTTCCAACACTCTCTGACATTCCTTACGTTTTTCTCCAAATCTTCCTTTAGATGGCTTTTTTTTGTTGTTGTTCTTGTTAAGCCAAAAATAACGGTTTTCGGTTCAGTTTCGAATGAGTCATTTTCTTTTACGTATATTGTTATTTGTACTAAAAATCCTCAACACAAAATGTAAAATTGAGAAGTTTACTTTAATTTTCAACTTAAAATTGTTAGAATTCCAATTGAATGGCAAACTTTATTTACCTTTATAATTTTATTTTATTTATTTATTTTTGTAGAGGAACAAGACGATTTACAGCAAAATGGCGCAGTAACTTAAGAATATAATGATCTTCTTTAAATGCGAGTAAGTATTGCTCATTAAACTTTCAATTTCAATTCTAAATTTAAAATTGTTAGAATTCCAATTGAATCCTATTTAATCAAGCATTCACTTATAATATAAATATTTTATGTCCGAAAAAATAAATTTGTAAAATCAAGACCGTTTAATATGCGCCTAATGAAAGTTGCAAGTCTCCGAGTTATTTCTTAATGATAATCATCCGCAGACAAATTCTTTACAAGAAAGAAGCCCTCATCTATTAACGATAAAACCCGCCCGGCTACGTTTCATTCCATTTTGAGAAGAGTAACAATCTCGACAAATTTCATAACGGCAGAAAAATCTTCTGGATTTCTTGTTTGACCGAAGTCCTTATACAGTTGTTAGAGCATTTCCTAAGAGTCGTTAGGAAGAGAAAAGTTAGTAATAGTTTATCGATTATTTAACTGGAACTTCTTCAAATACGAGCCACTATTACTCGTTCAATTCTTAACTTTAATTCTAAACTTAAAATTATTAGAATTCAGTTGAATGGCAAACTTATTTACCTTTATAATTTTATTTTATTTATATATTTTCGTAGAAGAACAAGACGATTTACTAAAACAATCAGCAAAATGGCGCAGTAACTCAAGAATATAATTACCTTCTTTAAATGCAAGCAAGTTTTGCTCATTAAACTTTCAATTTCAATTCTAAACTTAAAATTGTTAAAAATTCTTGTTTAGTGACCAGTTTGCAAATTTATTTACTTCTTATTTTTTAGTTTTAGTGGAAGCGGAAGAAGTACTAATGAGGAATTTGCACATGTGGGGGATTCGAACAACTTAGTGTTTTTCTGATAATTTCAGACTCGTAGATTCCAAAAATGTTCTCAAAAATGTAAAAAAAATGGGTCCATTATTAAAAAAATTAATTTTAAAGTTAAGCGAGAATCACGTGACATCGAAACGCTCCGTGATTGGTTGTGATGTCATCGTTCATGTCGACCAATATTTTCTTATTGCTTTTAAGCGCGCACTATTTTCCGATTGTTCCTGAAATTTTCTAGCTATCAAAATTTATTTTTATTTAAACCTGAAGGTTTATTTTATCGATCTAGATAGCTTAGTTATCTCAATTCTTCATAAATTTCTCTTCTACCTGGATTTACCAAAGGACAGTCAGACAACCTCCCGAAAATTAACAGCATGTCAATGTTTTCGTTCTTAGAAAAAAAAAAAACCCCGGATTTTATGAGAACAGAAATACGTTCGAATTAAAACCCAAAGGTATGTAAAATCAGTTATATATTTATCCAATTTTACTTAACATGTATTAATATTTTATTCATACTAATCACAGCTCTTCTATTTATAGGTATGGACAAATCAAATAAATATACATATATCATATACACACAGTAGAATCGCTTTTTATAAATAGAGATAGATGTAATATATTAAAATAAAAATTAGAGAAGGTATTTATTGTGAGACCGGGACCTTTAGCCTTCGTGCCAAAGATCCTTAATATTGTGTACTGTTTAAATAAAAAAAACGAAAAAAATATCAAAAAAATTATTAAAAATTTATAAAAATGTAAGAAAAAAAGTTTTAAAATGTTTAAAATTGGCCATACATTGCTTTTCGTACGTTAAATTATTTTTATTATTCCATGTGTATTGTTCTTTATCATCCGTACTGTTTTGCTTTTCTGTTCTCCTGTTGAGGGTGGAGCCTAATAATTAAATCCACGCATCGTTTTTTTACTCCAACAAATACTTTATTTTACCTTTCACCAGCGTGGGCGTGTTGTATGGTGGTTAAGTATGCCTACTGTTTAGCATCATCGTTCTCCTCGGATGCACGGTTCTGTCCCAGACGGTACAAAAATTCAATGACTTAATTTAAATTATTAAAAATTGTTTTTTATGTTTATTTATAATTCTTTAGGCCTTTTTCGGATTTTTAATGCAATTTAATTATTTTTAAAACTTTTATTTTTTAAAAATTTTCAATTTTTTTTATTTTGATTAATTCATTATTTTTTGTTTATTTTGTACGGATGTCACTGGCCGCAAAAATATTTAATGTTTTTCTATTCCTAAACTCTCTACTCTCGAGTTATTTTGCTATAAACTCACGAATCCACCCTTCTATTTCTTTGCTCTTTTATGTGTTTATTTTTTGCTCATTGTCATTTTTGTGCTTACTGACAGAAGCCTCTGGATTGAAAGCCTTTAGTCTTTACGGTCTACTTTAGTCGTGTTGCAAAAAGTAGACAGTAGCGCTCCAAAACCAAACCAATTCTTAAGTATTTTAAATTCGATGAAAAGAAATTTAAAATCTTTAAAAGGCTTTACTTAATTATTTATGCTTTCTTAAATAGCAATACAATTTTATTGTCTTTAATGTTAATGTTAAAATAAATGTATAAAGTTTCTGAAATTAAATTTAATTTTTAAAGTAATATCATATAAGTATTTTAAAAATATTATATACTTTCTTCAAATTAGTCACCAATTTAATCGAAAAATATCACTGTGAATTGATACAATTAAGAAAGTATGCATCTTTGAAGAAAATATTTATAATACCTTGAAAATACAAAACCTTCCCCTCCCCCAAGTTATTTATTAGATAATTATATGCTTTAGATATTTATACGTTTCACGATATTTATATGCTTTATCAAACATTTATTGTAGTTAAATTCTGGGATAATATTCGAAAATAAGCAGTTTTAAAAGTTAAATAGCACTGGTTAATCAACAGTCCTTTTAAAGGTATAAATGTATTTTTATATACTTTAATTGTTCTAAATTAGTAATATTTAAACAAAAGCCAGCCTTTATTTACCGAAAAATGGTCTTCACAAACCCATAGAAATGATTTATATGATAATATGGGGTTTCATTTCTCATCCCTTTTCATCGCATTTGTCCAGATTTTACGTGTATGGGGATCTTTGGAAAAGCTGAAAAATATCTTCTCATTGCAATTATTTGCTGTATTTTTACAGAGTGGCACAATACAATATTTATAATATGATTTTTTAATGCCAGACATAATAAAAAATTTCTATTATATGCGATACTTTACACAAAAACAAATTTAAAAGTCGCCTTTTAACATGTAAACAGCATAGGCGGTCGGTGTTTAGGTGAACGATGACGTCACAAACTCGGCGGAGGAAAAGTATCGTTTTTGAGAGACTTTAAAGAGTCCGCTATAAAACCCATCAGAAATCACTCATTAAGCCCCCAAATGAAAGAAAAATAGCTACTGTCCTGCTTACTTTTTTGTCTTCTATCGTTTAAAATCAAAATTAGAAAACGTGAAAATTCCTCATTGGGCAAAATGGCGCCAAATAATTCAAAAGTCAGTTTTAATACTTCCAGGCCTAATTTAAAACGGTATAATTAAACTAGCAAGTGTGCCTGTGCTTCGAAACGGTGAACTTAATGTATTACTTTTAAACAAAGATTTTTTATTCGTGCATAACTCTCTAAATTCGTCACAATATAGTTCCGAGTCATTGGCATATTTATATATTTCTATTATAATCGTATTATAACAATACTCAGTTTTTATACTACTGTATTACTGCTGTACGTTGATTAGAATATGAAGTAGAAGTTTTGACAACAGTGCTCATTTTGTTGGTATTAATAAATGTTTTCCAAAATGAAGAAAATTTATGACAAACCACGTGGTTTTGTATGAAACAGAAACACACATTCATATTGACAACCATACGAATATGAAGATAACTATATAAAATGATAGGTTTTTATTTGCCCACGAGAGTCACTGAAATTTGTACTTTTTGTTGTTAGAATATGGTCGATTAACATTTCATTGTAAAATAAAAATGAACCAAGAATAGAATTTAAAATTAGTTCTTTTATAAAAATGCTATAATCTGCGTCTCATAGAAATGAAAGTGAATCCCTTTATATCTCAATTTTCAGATCAAATCGAATTGATTCTACGCAGACGATGTTTAAATAATTTAAAATAAGAAATCAGATATTTAAAGGAATGACGTCATAATGATAAAAAAAATATCGTTTTCACCTATTTATTATGCGATAAATTGAAAATTTTAATCTCCTGCTTTTAACCGAGGAAAATTGCGGTTAAAACAATTACATGGGATGACGTCACATTGCTAGAAATATTGCTTCTCTCAGTTATGATGCGATAAATTAAAAAGTTAATCGTTTGCGTTTAACCTGGGGAGATAATAACATGAAACTGTCGAAAAAGGGGGAAAGAATGGATTTCGAACGTTAAAAATTTACAAAAACCTTCCTAGGGATATACCCAATAATTTCCCAAATTTTCACGGCGATTGGATGTATGGTTTTTGAGTCTATCGAGTAAAGACAAATTCATTTATATATAGAGAGATAACCGATGTAGTATCCGAAATGAATAGCACAGGTAATAAAGTTTGAAGAAAACCCAAATCGCCTTTTCCTTATTTATTCTCAAAAAATAAAAAAATAAAAGAAACAGAGAAAAGAAACCACAGATTTATACTTGTCTGACAATAATCTATTTTCATCATTTATCAATTAATTACTTAAACTTTAACATAGACAATTATTTAAACGACTAAAATAAAGTATAGAGTAAAATTACATAAAAAGTTGACATACACGCACAACTTATTTTTTCAGTTTTGCTCCACCTATTTCTATACTTAAGAAAAAAAAATCGTCTGTATAAAGAATATGCACTTCAACTGTCATCCGCCTCTTAACGCCGGTGAGCATTTTAGATTCCCTCTACGGCATTCCATAATTGCAACAACCATAAACGAAAAACCTCCTCCAAACTTCACACACGTCAAGATTTTATGATAGAAATTCCGACAGAGAGAGGGAGCAGAACAATTCGAAAAACAAAAGTCAAATCGATAAACTGAAACTTCTTTCGTTTGTACGGATCACGATAATTCCGTACAACACAAAGAAGAATGGGAAAACGTGAGACTGTAAACGTGAGAGAAATGAAATGAATTTTAATGATTTTGAAGCGAGGAAGCTTAAGCGCACAATGAGAATATGTAAGTGGAAGGAGAAGGTGCATACAAAAGAATATTTTAATACATATAGAGTGGAAATAGAAAGAATTATTTAATAAATTTATTTGAGAAATAACAACCAATAATTCACTACCCGAATACACGTACGAATTTTACGACACTTAACGAATGTTTAGTAAAAATTATTATAGGAGTCGTTTGTAGAATAAGCCCCTTTTTATTTAAGGGCTCACACGACTCTTAAAACTCGAAAAAGATGTAAAAAGAGAGACTTCTCATACTATGAAGAGACACTTGGTTGTTAACAAAACTGATAACGCCCTTGATTACTAGTAACATAAATAAGCTGAAGACAAACTTACAGTTTTAAAACATACTACAATATCTCAAAATAACTTTGAACCTAAATTGATATATATTTAAGATACAAATACATAGTATTTAAAAAAAAGTGAATACTTTCCCTTAAATTAAAAAATTATGATTGAAACAAAATATATATTGGGAAATATACAAGAAAATTGAGGTTCGTTGTATACAAACTTTAAAAATTTCACGAATATTACAAACTTTCTGAAATAACGTGGAAAAAATGCTATTTGACAAAAATCAAGAGAAAATTGTGTAAGATTAAATTTGTTTACAGTCAACACCTGACACGTTTTGATTCGTAACTCTTCTCAATTCTGGAATTTTTTTAAATATTGTTTTTAAGTGTCCATTACTGAATTCCTTTTCACATATATTTTTACTGAAAAATCCAATTTTTTGTAGTATCAGCCATCTATGACGGCAACTGCAACAGAAGAGATCGAACACGCGATGTAACGTAACTGAATATAAAGCCAACTGCATGCCATCTGGAGGGGGTAGACGATAAAAGGGCGTTGGCGGAGACAACCAGCATGCTCTACCGCAGTAGATACTGTGGATCATGCTTTAGTGGCCCAGTGTGTGGATGTGAACCATTGTTCAAGGTCGCCTTCAGGACCAATACTGGAATGGTGGCCATAGTGTGGAGGCTACACTTAAATGCCCATCCACACTATGGTCCTCTGCATGCCATTACCACCGTCTGGAGAGGGTATGGCTTATCGTGGTCGATGGTGGCAGACGATAAAATAGCCTTGGCGGACGACGGCTTCGAAGGCGGTTTTTCTCAAAAGATGAAATGCAGATAGATGCGCCACTAAAGTGCGCAGTAGACCCTATGGACAATCCACGCGCTCGGTTCATTGAGTGGCCCAGCGTGTGGATGCGACCCTTGAATCAGGGACGTAAGCAAGGGGAGGGTTTAGGGGTTCAACCCCCCCCCCCCTTGAGCTCAGACAAAATGGCAAAAATAAAAATTTTAGTAGAAATTATGCGGGCTATTATTTTTTAGTATTATGAACTCCCCCACCCCACCCTTGAAAAAATACCATACTGGCGTACGCCAGTGCCTTGAACCATCGTTCAAAGTCACCATCAGGAAGTGGTGAACAATTGGCCATAGTGTGGATGCTACATTAGATGTATGTTTTGTATTTTGGCTGTTTAATTTAAATGGATACAAACTAGCCTGTTTATTTACGCCTCCCACTATGCTCTTCTAAAATAGAATAGAGTAACACCACAGATTTAACAGCCGTATGAAAAATTAAAAAGCATCTTTAATTAAGATTAACAATGAAGCGATGAATACCATAGCCAAAAGTGCTTTCACGGCACATATATAAGCACTTTGTTGTTATTTTTCCAGCAAAATTCAAATTTATAATTTTATACAATAAATTTACAATAAAATTAAAAAGTAACAAATGTCCATGAATATACAATAAACTAATAGTTTTAACGATTTTACGAAAGGAAGTCATCAATGCCCAAGAAATTTCAAATGCATTTCCATAAAATACGTAACAATTTATTAAATTATACATTATTTTTTTTTAATTTAGACAAGCTCAACAATTATTATTATAATGAATGATAAATAACTAGACATCTTGAGAGGAACTAATCATTTCAAGAAATAGTATCGCCATCTATAGGTCGCATTTCAAACTACTGAGTGTCTGGAAAACTCGGCATTTCGACAAAAATGATTCATACTATTCCGACTGTTCTTAAATTTATTTGAATACGCAAATCTTTACAGAAATATACGTATTCTTTTCACTTGAAATATTTCGTTCTACAAAGAAATTCGTTAGCTCTCGAATCAGAATTTATTTCATTAGTTGTCTATTACTATAATATGAACATGAAATATATTTAGTTTGCTCACATACGCGTGCTATTTCCTATTTTCCATTTGAAAATTTAAATATGTATGTATGTATGTATAAGGAATAATAAATTTATGTAAGGAATAATAATATGTGTTATGATTTAACTGACATTAATTGTTATGTGGCAACATCAGTATTGTACTATTCTGTTTTGGCAACATGTAAGCGCGAATTCGGTGTTAAGATTGTAAACGTGACACACGCTGCTGGGTTCTCTTTTTGGATTTTATGTAATATTAAATGTGTTCATCACATATATTACTAGTAATTATTAATCTATTATCCCTCAATCCGCTATTTAATAATATGTATTTGTATAGGTATGTATATAATAATTGTATGTAAGGAGAGGTAAACTAAATCGAAAACCTACGTCGGTACAAAACCAAAGATGGCCACTTCAGAATAGAGTGTCACAGAATTTCCGGTATCGTGAGAGTTAGGTCAAAGCCCTCATTCAGGCGGCCGTAGGAAAATCTCAGGGGTTTTCAAATCTTAAGTCGAGGGCTTTCCCCTCATCTAAGCTGACGCCCTCGAGTAACCCATTAAAACTCTTACTGCCCTAGCAGAACAAAAAGTCGCTATCGGAGACAGATTTTGACTAAGACGTTACTTCGAACTTGACGTTAGTGGATCTCTCAGTTCGTCCCGCATCTATAATGACGTTCTGCTAACTGCATTAACTGCAACCATCCGTCGGAGACTTCGTCTTATTTGATATATATGCGTGTATATACACATACATGTGTAGTGTTCATCCAGTTTTGTTTTTTCAGTAAACCGAAATGATAACACTCATTAACATTAAAACAGTTTCCATTAAAATATCCGAAGGTTAAATAGATAAAATAAGTAAAGAAAAAGTAAAAGATATAGGAGCTCTCAAGTACAAGCTAGTGGCATCAGTTATCGTCCTATTTTATTTCTCTACAGTTCCAAAAAGTTAAGGCTTGCCTAACCATGGGGTCAGCTACGGAAGTTCCTCGGGGATGTAATATTTTAACCAAACTAACTTAATTATAATTGTATTCTAAAATAAATTTCTAGCGATTCTATCTCTAAATTGATAACCTTTGACGAAATGGCTTTGTTTTTAAATTCTGGTACTGTTTGGCGATTTCTAAAACACCCAAATTAAATTTCTCCTTAGCTCCACTATATTGGCTGACTCTATAAGGAAATGCGAAACGTTTCGGCGAGAAAACGCCAATGACAGATCGTTCAGTTGTAGGTTGCTCAAAGCAGTATCCCCCGTCGTGTCAAGGTGGTGGATTCTTTCAGGAATTGGGAGTTACATTAAAGGTTTGAGGTGACATTAAAAGGTGAAACACAATCTGAAGAGTAACACAATTTGAAACACAATTCGATTTTTAGTAGAATAAAATCGTAAAGTAATAAAACATTTAAAAAGAGAGATATTTAGGCTAATAAAAGCATTAATTTTATAAAATTTTAATAATTTTTCGGGTTTTTTTTATACATTTTATTTATTTTTTATTTAAATTAAATAAATAAAATTAAAAAGAGAAAGTTCAAAATGACAGCGGAAAGGAAGAATAAAAAAGAGGATTGATAGTAATGCTATTGAATAAAATCGAACTTTTATATTTTTAAATTTTTGAGTATTCTTTCCCAGTTAACGATAGTATCAGGCTTGCAACTGCTGAGGTACTTTCAAAAAGGTAAGAAAAGTGACTAATAATACAGAATAAGTGGGGGAAAAAAATTTTTTTTCTCTTCTTGATTACAGATGCTATTATTAAGAATTTCCTATTTATTTTAACTCTAAATCAAATGAATCTTTCAAGACACGATTTTAAGCGTCAAATACAAAAAAGTTAAAAATCTTCTTTAACACAACTCAACGTTGCTTTTTATTCGAGAAAATCTATAAATTAGATTTGAATACATACAATGCATTAATTCTATAATCACAATTTTCTGCATATATTAATGGTATTTTGAAATATGTACATAACTAGATTAGAGTATCTAAACAAAAATTGGGAAGAAAAAGAGAAATGTGTGCTCTGACGTAAGTTACTTTAATATATTAAATGTACATTTCAGGAACTTCTTTACGACTTTTTAAAATCGTTAAATTGTGGAAACATATGACTAATTACATTTTAATAAGAAAATAAGATTAGAGCATCCCATTTTTGGTATTTTATTCGTTGTTTTGGTTTAGTTTCGGTCGTGTCGAGTGCACTAAGAACGAAATACGGTTCATTACATTGTCGGACCCCGTGATACACCATGAAAAAAGTGACCATTTTCTTTAAAAAGTGGCTAAGAGTGATCAATTGTAAAAAAAAGTGACTACAGGTGAGAAAAGTGACGGAATTGCAAGCCTGTAGTATCGGCATCGACAACAAATTTTGGGAAATATACAAGAAAATTCAGGTTCGATCGCATGAAAATTATATCGCATACAACCTGTAAAAGTTTCATAAAAAAATCTTCTAAACCTTATTCAAATAACATTTAAAAAAAAAAAAAAAAAAAGATTTGAAAATCGTTTAGAGTCAACAACTGACACGTTTTTATTCCTCTCAAAATTGGAATATTTGTTTTAAAATGTTCAGAAATAACGTATATTTTTTCTGAAAAATCCAATTTTTTGTGTCGACCCGTTTTCGGAGAGGAGGGCCTGACAAAAATAGTTCTGTGATGACGTTATCCTTCGCTCGAAGCAGGGACCGAGAAAGAGGCAAAGTAGGCTTAGAACAGCCCATTTTCTTTTTCGTTCCGGTTCAACTCAAAAAATAAATATCGGTTTATTTAAGGTTTTCGGTTCAGTTTCGAATGCAGCATTTTATTTTATGCCTATTCTTATTAGTAATAAAATAATTCTATCCTACACAAAATGTAATTCTCTGGAAATTAAGAAGATTTTATTCTCTTTTACTACTTGTCAATGGATACAGTGGATCATTCGGCATTCTGCCTTCATGCAAAACTGAAACAGGAAATCGAGAAGCAATGGACTACTTTTTGAGCAACGCGAGTTTGGTTTTGGAGTGCTACGGTCTACTTTTTGCAACACGAGGACCTACTGCTTAAAGCCGATTCCGAACGGCTACGAACATCCATGCCATAGTGGAATTCGAACCCACGAACTCCGGTTCCGAAGGCCAGCCCCCTAACTGTTCGGCCATCGTTCGCGAGACTAGTACCTACTGTGTAAAGCCAAAGCCGATTCCGAACGGCTACGAACATCCATGCTACAGTGGTAATGGAACCCAATACCTAAGACCTTCGGCGGTGAAACCGTTGACGGTTGACATTCTTTTCGAAAATATCGATGATTTGGTGACGGTAACTAACAAAATGACTTCTGATATACTGAACCGAAATAAAGCGTTTTTTTTTTTTTTTTCCTTGGTTCTACGGGTACGGTTGTACTTCTATATTATACAGGGTATCTGCCAAAATAAAATTTTAAAAGGTTTAAAAAATAAAGTAGGCTGCCCTTTCCTAATGGCTAACAGTCATGCAGATTTTAATGAAAGGAAGTATGGAGGACGGGGGGAGGGGGTGTTTGTAGATATTTCAGTTACTGATGGAAGTTTAATTTTCCTTGCAATGAATGTGATTAGAAAGTCTAAAACTTTTTTCTTTCCCAGGCAAAGCCGGGTATAATCAGCTAGAATATACATACATATATATATATATATATATATATATATATATATATATATATATATATATATATGAGTCATTTTTAAATCCTCAGGAAGTACTGTTTATAATATCGTTTTTATTCACAATTTATTTTTAGTTTGATCACTCCAAAAACTTTAGGTGTACATTTTTTGTCAAGTAGATTTATCTTATATTGATTTTTAGGATCTTTTTAAAAACTTTGTTCTGAAATATCGTAGGGCATTTAATGAACATGCCTTGTCTGGTTCATAATCATTAAAATAAGTTCCTCGGGAGATAGGGTTTATGCTGTTATGTCGTGTATTTCGAGTAGGTTCTTATAAAATATTATTTTTGTCCTTAGAAAGTCCTTAATTTTTGTTCTGGAAAATTAGTGGAACCCTGTAATATACATCCCCTTATTATAGAGCAGAGGTAGCCATGCTCCTTAATAGTCCGAGCCATTTTTCAAAATTTGAAATATTTCGCGAGCCGCCATTAAATACGTATTTAAAAGATATGCTCAAAAGTTGTGAAAAAAAATTTTTTTATAGAAATTATATTTATTGAATGTCATTTGGAAGTTGTTCGTCCTTTAATTTTTTGAGGAAATTTTTGAATTATTGATGATTCTTTTGCTTTAGTGCGAATGTCATTTACAATGTGTTACTCTGTTTTCATCAGGATATTTTGTAACGAGATGTTCTCGGTGAATGATGCAGTGAATCGGTATGAATGGTGGAATTTGAGAATCATCACCTAAAAGTCCAATAAGATCGATTTTTTTTACCCATCATTGCCGGAGCTCCATCAGTTGTAATATTTTTTAAAAATATAATAACACAAACATGAAAAGGGAACTCCGGTACATTTGTAGAGAGCCACCAATAATCCTTCAAAGAGCCACCCGTTTTAGAGTCGCAAAATATAAGCATTTTCTGTATAAATTAATACAAATACATATCAATGTTTGTCGGTTATCTACGAAACATAAATTCAATTTCTTAATCTGAATACATAAATTTAAATTTTAACATATTGCTTTAAAAAAAATCAGATAACATATTATTACTGTTCTTCGATAGAAAAAAGGGTGAAAAAGATATAAAACCTTCGGATTATCTTCAAAATTCATTCAAATATTTTTTTTATTGGAAGCGAAAGATGGTTTTAAAAAAATTTAATTTTTAGATACAAATTTTTCTGAAAATTCTTTTCAAATTATCGGAGAAAAAAAAAATCTGTTTTTTATAATTTTAGGAACAGACTCGTTATTTAATAAAAAGTAACTAAAATAAAATTTTTCTTTGTTGACATTAAAAAAAATTTTATATATTACTTTTTTAAAAATAACTTTGCTAAACAAAGGGCAAAACTGTGTAATAATTATCACGTTGAATCCTAAACGTACCGTCGATTGAAATCGAACCTTGGTACCCATTCGTCAGGCCAATCTTACCAAAAAAAAAAAAATTCTCGGAGCTGTAAAAACTATCGCCATTTTCATCCCCAAACGAAAGAGACGCAGGAAGAAGATACTAGCAACACATATGTTCCGACACAGAGCTACGGGGGTTCTTTTTTTGTTTGTTGGTTTGTTTATTCTAAAAAAAAGAAACTCCATTTTCCCCCCCTCTATTTCCTGCTGCAGGAGTCACCGGGAACATCTGTGTTCGATATTCTACTCCCTAACATTTTGAGGTCAAGATGCTTTCAGATATTCAAGGCTGCCAAACGAATGAAATATCGAATGTACGTTCGAGAAACATACTAACAAATAGAGAAGCCTCCAACTTCTATTCTGCAATCGCATTCTACATAAAAACTAAAACAAGAGAGTTTAACACATGACGTGGTAGTCCCAAGATAATCTGAAGCGAACTCTCTCGTTGTGCGAACGAGAAATGATGGTTCCCTTAAACAAACATATTACAGAATCTTTTTCTTCAATGGCCAGACAGTCCAGGATGGGTCCTTGCCTTCCTCAGAATATATAGAATATTATAGAATATATATATATATATATATATATATATATATATATAAAAGTTTTTAAAAAAAATCTGTTAGAAATAATATGCTAGTTCTTAAATAGTCACTGTTAAAAAAATAAGTGTAAACATTGTTAAAATGATTTCTTTCCAAAATTCCGGGTTTATTCCCCAAAATTCCCGGGTTTATTCCCACCTCTTCAAAATTCCGGGTTTCTTACATCTCTACTTCTACTATTGATTTATCTCTGATTAAGAATATTCCTCAAAATTCAAACATTGAAACGCTGGATCTCTGATCATCCGCCAGTTCCACTGACGATCGATCTCAGCTTCAATTTTTCGACCCCATCCGTTATACCGATTGGCTAAAATTCCAGGCTATTCTTGTCGGATCTAATTTGCATTGAACAGGCAGTCAAGACTCTCTCAGAATATAAATATTGCTACTCAAAATTCATCTATTAAACTCTCAATCCATCGCCATCATAAACTTCCCACTTTTATTAAAAGCCTTATTTGGTGTCGTAATACCGCACGGAAATTTTTCCAAATTCACCAACCTCCCGATGATTCGAAATTTGGGCAAATCTGTTAAGGATGAGATTCGCAAATTCCGTAGTAAGAATTGATTATTCTAAATTTATCGCCATCTGGCGCTTCAAAACTATGGAATAAATCTGTAAATTTCTTCCCGTCGGTCCATGGAAGGAATGCTGTTGCCTTCGACTCTGAATCAATGGCTGACGTGTGCGAGGATCACGATATTCTGGGCAATAATACTGTTCAGCAGTTCTTGGCTCCATCGCCCGATTTCTCCTACTAACATTGCTGTGCTTTTGGGAGCCACTAAAGCTCCAGGACTTGATTCGATCTCGAATAAAACTCTTAAAAATTTACCACCTAATCTTATTTACTTCACGGCCATTATTAATGGCATTCTAAAACTCGCAAACTTCCCAGACTTCTGGAAGATTGCGGTGGTATGTCCAACCCCACAGCAGAATACTTTTCAGTGTTCTGCAACAGGCTTTCAGATAATCAAAAATGTTCTGCAGGAGATATATTTATTTTATCATATATTTACTCTCGCACAATATTATTCCTATTGTGGTACATTTTCATCGTTACCAATATGTATAACTAAAAATATTTAATAAAACAGTGCGACCTGAAATTTAGAAAAATATTTGTATTAAAACCAAGATATTAACATAGAATTTACTGTCCTGTCCATTACTTTTTATGTAAGATATTTTGAGATATCACTACGATATCAATTTCGCCCAAACATTAAGGCAAGGGAAGTTTTTAGGATAGGCGGATCGCGAGCTATCTATCACATTGGTAGGGTGTAGGGAAGACAAAGAAATGACAACTCTCCCAAAGGGTTATGTCCTGCAAATTTGGCAAGACACCGGAAATTCCAAGTAAACCTTAGTACTTTCAAATTTGTAGTTTCCTATAAAAATATTTTGTCATAAATTTAATTTTTCTTACCGTTCTTATTATATATATATATATATATATATATATATATATATATATATATATATATATATATATATATATATATATATATATATATATATATATATATATATATATATATAAAGGAAAAACAGTTTTTCCACGAGCAGCGATTGTTCTGCAGCGGAGCCAGTTGTTCTGCGACGTGCCTCGCACCTTTTGGCACATTCTGCTTCGGGGACGTCCAATACCAAAACCTTCAGCCAATTTAACTTTTGCTGACAATTACCGCCCAGTTAGTTTACTCAGTTGCCTCAGCAAACTTGCTAAACGAATTATTCTCAACCGTTTGGAATTCCTCCTTTCTAGTAAAAACATTCCAATTTCAGAGCAATTTGGCTTTAGAAGCTCCCGTAACTCTACACACCAGTTGCTCCGAGTCGTGGAACTCGCTAGCGAGGGTCTACAAACGAGAACGCCATCTGGCGCCATATTTTTAGACATCGCATCGCGCACGAAGGACTTATTTTCACACTCCACTCCTTCAGCTCCAGTTGCCTGATGCGTTCATTCATTTTATATACAGTTATCTTACAGATCGTCGTTTTACGGTCCGTGTCAAAAACATTACTCAACAAGGTTCCCTTCTTGGTCCCGCTCTCTTCAGATATTCCGAAATCTGAATACACCAACATACGCGGATGACACGGGTTCCGCATATTAATTCTGTTTCGGCCTACATTCAACATCCACTTGATGCTCTGGAACCGTGGTTCATTAAATGGAAAATCAAAATACTTCTAAATACCATGCCATATTTTTATCCCTCTTAATAACGACCCTATCTGCTGGGAGGACTCAGTAAAGTACTTGGATGTGTACATCTTACCCGGAAGCCACACATAAAATACATTGAAACTCGTGATCTTCGGTTTCTAATTTACTCTCCTCACTTGAGTGTTCGGCTTCTCTATAAAACATTAATACTGCCACGCGTGTGCTATGGCGCGCCAGTACGCTTTTCCCTCAAACATCAAAATTCTCGAGGTAGCTCAAAATAAAGTTCTACGACGTATTGTCAAGGCACCTCGCTACCTTCTTTTTTTAATGACATAATCGGGCGAGATTTTAATTTACCAACCATTGAAGACAACTCTCACAAAGATTTCTTAATACTTTCAATGATATTCCTAATGAAATTGTTGCTGAGCTGCCAGACTACCATTTCGCAATTATAATACTGAAATACTCTGATTATTGATTTTGATCCTACTTGGAATTTTATAACTCCTTTTGTAACCACTCTACATACAGAGACTCTAGCGCTCTATATCGGCAAGTAAGTTAAACTGTGAGTAAGACCGCAAGCGATTACTCATAAGCTTTAAGATAACTTCATGTATGCCCACTAGTTATGTTTCGTGTTTGTAATCATGTATGTCCACTTGTTATGTTTGGTGTTTGATTCTAAACCGAACTTGAGGATTTACTTTCACGTACCCCTTTTTAAATCGAGGGTCACATACTGGCCATTTTTTTTTTTTTTTTTTAATTATCGAAGGCATTTGGCTTTTGTTCAGTTTTTATCAGGTTTTGAAAATATCAAAGTTTGTATCCTTTCACCCGTAGACCATAAAGGTAATTTTTTTTAAATTATTAATTACTGCATGTCCTATGCAAATCAATTTTTTGAAATATTTATCAAGTAGCTGATGTTTTACAACAAGTATTTTATTGCTTAAAATAGAATAACTGAATTTATTTCCATGTGGATAGCAATTTAAACTATTGCTATTATTATTTTATGTTTCGGTATCACAATGTCGATAATTGAAATTTAGCTTCAGTAATTCTTCGATTTCTTGTTCCACTAAAATTAAAAACCGAATATAAATTATTATTTTTTATGAAATATTCAATTATGTGTAATATTTTGAAACTTTATAACAACGTGTTATAGAAATAAGTGTATTACATAAGTTTCGTTTCGGTTTCGGTTTGAACATTCTCAAATAGGATGAAGTAGTGTTTTTTTTATAATGGTGTTTGTAATATCCCCTATATAATAATAGCCTAAGGTGTCTGTCGGCAAATTTTTGAAGTCTAGTCGGCTAACTCATAAAAAATTCAATATGCATCCATATTGAATTTTTTATGAGTTAGCGTTAGCAAAATTCAAAGCGAGTTCAAAATCTAAGCCATCCCCCCTTTTTTAGCGTTTAATGCTATTATTTCATGCCTTATTCTCCCCCCGTTAAAAGCAGGCTATTAAATTTATCATTTTCGATACCATTCATATATACCACCAAATAATCACTGTCCTGTTTGGGTTTCGAAATCAGAAGTGTGATACTGAAGAATGTTCTCAATGGCGTTAATTAATTGCTCAAAACAGACGCCCTTTTAATATAAAACACTTTTTATTATATTTACGTATGCGAGATCTTTAAATGCACAGAAAATGTCACATAGAAGAATTTATGGCGTAAATAATATTAACATATTAAAAGCACAAAAGCAACTCAAGAGCCATTTTTCTCGCATACGAAAGAACAGCCATGTTTTCACTAAACAAAATCGTTCGTTGCCACTCTCAACTTACAGAGAAAAAATAAAATAAAAAGATAATATGTGGGTAGAACATCAATTTTAACAGACGATTTGACATTCTCCCACCTAAGTTAACTTTTATCTTAAAATTTAACTTACAACTAACTACACAACAATAACAATAACATAATAGTAACAGTTCACAAGTCTAGTCCCCTATATAATAATAGCCTAAGTTATCTATCTGTCCGTCTGTCCACGAATTTTTGAAGCGGTTGGACCTGGAATGGAAATAGGCTCCATATTGAATTCTTAATGAGTTAGGGTTAGCAAAATTTAAAGCGAGTAAAGTTTATTTTCTCCTTAACTATCGATCTGATTCTAAAATAAATTGGTATAAATAAGCTTCATATCACAGCAAAAATATTGAAATTTACTCCTTCCCCCCTTTTCGAGAGTTTAATGCGATTATTTCAAGCCCCATTTTCCCCCGATTAAGAGCAGGAGATTAAATTTATCTTTATAGAATAAATAGATGAAAAAAACATTTTTCTATCATTATGACGTCATTCCTTTAACCATCTCATTTAATCATTTCTTATTTTAAATTATTTAAATATCGTCTGCATTATTTTCACACGTTTTATCACTGAACTTATATATAACGTAATTAATTTTCTTTTATATTTCTCTTAAATAATAGATTAGGTACGTATGTGATAATTTAAAATTCAATCAACGATTATTTTTTGCTGCAAGATAATTCTCAGCCAAAAAAAAACCCATTTTTTTTTTTACCTGCCTCATAGGGTAGTTTACAATTCTGGAAAATTAAAAATTTTACTGATCCCGTCATATGACGGGCTATATGCTAGTTGTTTTAATAATTAATTTCATGTTTAATGTAAATTCATGCCATTTTAGGACAGTTATAGAATAATATACTTGTAATTTTGAATGCAAAAGGGATCATTATCTTTTATCTCACCATGGCCAAAGAAAAGGAACGAGATTTGGTAGGAACTCTAGATGTATTTGAAGGTCCTTGAAGTAAAAGATGCTACAACGAAAACTCCCACGTATGAAGCCGAGTTTGCGAAAGTGATTAAACCGCATCCTCAGTGAACTACGTGCTGAAAGAGAGAAAGAAAATGAGCGACTCTCTCAATTAAAAATTCAAGCCAGTAAATCGGACTCTCCTGCAGATTTCGATATGCCAAAATTCGAATTACCCACAATTCCCACAAATCGTTCATAAAAGTTGCTAAGTAGGATGGCTGCAAAACCTACATAGTTCAATCAAACAATACCAAAATTAATCCCGAATTTGTAAGACTCGCAGATTAGTTAAATCGAATATTAATGTGTGTGTACCTCAGTTATTAATTTTTGTACTAAATTTTATAGGTGTATGTTGAAAAATATTGATATCGCCCTCTATGGACGACTTTGAGTGGCATTTGTGATATTGAAATTTCTTAAAATAAAACAGAGTTAACAGTAGTAATGTGTTGGCATTATAAATACATTATTTTTTGGCTGACAATTATTTGTTTATCTTCATACTTCTCTAAAGTCTCCCGATACTGTGAATACAATTTAAAATCAAATTGAATTCATTTAGTCAAACTGTGGGGTTATGTATAAAAAACAAACACGCAAACAAGCTTTTTAATTTTCAACTTAAACTCTAGATATTTATGAGTCCGTGAAATAGACACACAGATTTTATGAAAAGAATTTGTTGTTAATACCAGAGATAAAATTTTCATTGCAAAAAAAAATAATCGACGATTCAATTTAAAATTGTCACATATGTACCTAATCTACTATTGAAGCCAAATATAAAAGAAAAGTATTTTCGTCATATCTAAGTTCAGTGATAAAACGTATGAAGATCATGCAAACGATATTTAAATCATTAAGAAATGATTAAATGAGGTGGTTAAAGGAATGACGTCATAATGCTAGAAAAAATATTATTTTTACCTATTTATTATGTGATAAAATTAATCGTCTGCTTTTAACTGGGAAACAGGGCTTGGAAATATTGGCAATAAATGCTCGAAAAGGGAGTAAGGGGCGGATTTCGAACGCTTTAAAAACTCGCTTTGAATTTTGCTAACCCTAACTGATCAAGAATCCAATATGGATGACCTATTCATTCTAGGTCCAACCGCTTCATAAATTCGAGGACAGATAACTTAAGCTCTTATTATATACGGGATTATATGAAGATAATATATATATATATATATATATATATATATATATATATATATATATATATATATATATATATATATATATAAATGAATGAATTTGTGTCTGTCTGTACTCGATAGACTCAAAAACCATACATCCAATCGCCGTAGACATTTGGGAAATTATTAGGTTATATCCCTAGGAAGGTTTTTGTAAATTTTTAACGTTCGAAATCCATTCCTTCCCCCTTTTTCGAGCGTTTCGTGTCATTATTCCAAGCATTATTTCCCCCGGTTAAACGCAAACGATCCATTTTTTTTTTTTTTTAATTTATCGCATCATAACTAAGTGGAAGAAGCAATATTTCTAGCAATGTGACGTCATCCCATGTAATTGTTTTAACCGCAATTTTCCTCGGTTAAAAGCAGGAGATTAAAATTTTCAATTTATTGCATAATAAATAGGTGAAAACGATATTTTTTTATCCTTATGACGTCATTCCTTTAAATATCTCATTTATTCATTTCTTATTTTATATTATTTAAACATCGTCTGCGTAGTATCCATTCGATTTGACTTCGAAATTGAGATAGAAAGTCATTCACTTTCATTTCTATGTGGCGCAAATTATAGCATTTATATATAAGAACTAATTTTAAATTTAATTCTTGATTAATGTTTAAGGTACCATGAAATGTTTATCGACCATATTCTAGCAGCAAAAAGTACAAATTTCAGTGACTCTCACGGGCAAGTATAACCTATCATTTTATATACTTATCTTTATATTCATAGGAATGTCGATATGAATGTGTTTTTCTGTTTCATACAAAACCATGTGGTTTGTCACAAATTTCCTTCATTTTGGACAACAATTATTAATACGAACAAAATTAGCACTGTTGCTGTCAAAACCTCTGCTTAACAGTAGCGAAGCATGGGCACACTTCCTAGTATATACAGGGTATCTGCCAAAATAAAATTTTTCAAATCCATGACTTTTCATGACTTTCCCTGATTTAGCAGATCCTTTTCCACGACTTTAAAAAGCTTTCATTAAAGTATATATGAATAAAACTTCTGATGTACATACAAATAAAATATAAGCTTTTAAAGAAATTACAGGAATTTTATCATAAAAAAACTTACTTTATAAGTGTTGATAAACTCCTATGCATAGAAATAAATTGTCGTATCTACATACCTAAGTTTAATCCTATAGCCATTTTTCAATCCAAATGTTTCCAATTTGAATTCAGGGTACTTCGGTATTATCCGGGTGACCACGAATAATAGCCAAATATAACCCTATACCGTTTATATACAATATCCCTAGAGATAAACTTATATTTTGTGCAAAAATCTTAACTCATTTTTATTAAAAAAATAATTATTATTATATTAATAAAATTTTAATCTACATTTTAAGAAAAAACTAGAATAATATACATTTACCCACCCATTAAGCTTTCTTGCATTGAGTTTACTTGGCAATAGGGTCAATAGGATAATACATAAATACCAAACGCAGTAACTTCAGCCAAATGACAAGTAAAAACAGAATTAAACAATTCAATGCATTTTTATTTAATCGGTAGTTTAGTGGATCCATGACTTTTACTCATTTTACTTGAAATATCCAGACTTTCCATGACAAAATTAATCCATTGTCTAAATCCATGATTTTCCATGACTTACCAGGAACCATATATATATATATATATATATATATATATATATATATATATATATATATATATATATATATATATATAACATAATATATATTTTATATATTGTTTTTATTGTCAGAATTACTTGAATAGTTTTAGTTTATATATTAGAAGCGAATAGAATCTTCACATGGAATCTTAGCAGCTGATGCACCTCTGTCTCTTCTCCCATTCAAAACGACAAGTTTTCTTTCGCGCCAAAAATAAAAAAGGATATCATGCGTCACATCCACTCTTCTCTTGGCGGGACCGGAAATGCAACGAGAGAAGCCGAGGGACGAAGCAAGTGATGGAAATTAAAAACGGGTCGCGTCATTTTTCACTCACATCCATTTCTTAAACCAACGACTGTTGGATAACGTGTACGCATTCGAGCAGGGTTGGAAAAAAAAATCATGATTTTTTTTTTAGAAAAATCAAAAAAAAATCTGATTTTTTTTTTATTTAAATCAGATTTATTTGATTTTTTTCTGATTTCTAATTTTAATTACTGGTGTGTTTTTACATTTTTTGCAATATACATGGAATAGTGTGTTATATGTAACAACTTATCCATCTAGTATATTCTACACACCGATTACCTAAAATTAAATACATAAATTTTAATCTAAATACATTTCATTATTTTGTAATTGGATGGTGGAAACTCAATAATATGTCAACTTAAAGAACAAATTAAATATTCATTTAATGCAAACTATTTATTAAAAAAACAAAAAATTCAAAATTATTTCAATATTTTTAAGCAACGAATGATGGATTTAACTGTTTCAATAAAAACACTAGTTTCGATGTCGTATCTACTCCTAATGGGTTACTAAGGCTAGAACGAACAATACCAAAAGAAGAAAACTGTCTTTTCATTCCAGCAGATAAAGCCACGGCTTTCGTTATTGGGTAGACAAACTGGATTTCGAGTTCTGTAATACTCTCTTTACCCCCCATTACATAAAATGAATTCCACCAGTCATAACTTGTCATTGTACCTACCCCTACTACATACTTTCTGATAACAACCCCTAAATTCTTAGAAAACATGCTATCTATTGACACTTATTTACTTATTGGAATTTCTGTGCTGACGGATTCCCAATTTCTCCTGTCTTTCGAATTAGGTTTTCAGAGAAGTGAAAAAACAAAAATATTTAAATCATGATTTACGTCAACTGATTTAAATCATGCCAACCCTGCATTCCAGTTTAATAAATATTCTGTCAATACCTGAATTCAGGAAGATTGAAAAGCCAGGGTGTTGCAGTAAGCCACGTTTAAAAGAAACGCTACTTCAACGGAAGAAAATAATGTCGAATTTCGGATATGTTTAAATAAAGTTACACAAACAAAATTCAGGGGATCTAACCATTTTCATTCATCCCCTTTCAAGTTTGATTGATATTTCAATAACGCAGCCATTATTAATCCAACCAAAACAACTTCATAAATGAGAATTATTTCAATCATTACAATGCCATCCCTCTCACAAGTGAGTTCTCCTTCTCGTTGTTGCCACATAAATGCAACTAAATTAACTCGCTGGCAGAGCACATGGAGCAAATTTGAAAAGCTAACAAAACAAATCATCCAAACAATTAAAGATTATCTTTCTCATTTCCTAGTCAGCTTCTTTGATTAGTCACATTGCTTTTTTAATCACTCCACTTTCATTTTTTTTTCTTTTCATTTAAAGAAAATTCCTCGTTTCCTTTCTCATTCAAAAGCGAATACGCCTTTTTAAAAGAGGTCTGCATTGGAGAGTACTTTTTTTAACTTTAACTCGCGCTATTCGGTGCTTACAAGACCATCTCTACAAAATTGGGGTGGTGCGACTCCGAACTTACAAAACCTGAAAGTTTGGAGAGTACGGAGAAATCAATGTGATAATGGTGGATCGTGTCGATGGATCAAGTTCCAAATTAAAAATTAAGATTTTTTAAGGACCATTGACAAAAAGTAGTTTTGAGGGCCCTTAAAAATGAAAACTAAAATTAAGGAGTTCTTAAGGACTTTTAAGGACCGTGGGAACCCTGTGTTGGTACTCTACATTATATTTGTAAACCTTTTTACTAACAAAACAAGTACACGATTCTTTCTTATACGTATCGTTCCAATTTAAAATAAATTTTCGAATAGGGAGTGAAAATGGAACGTTGCTTTTTCCCACCTACGACTGATAAATCGACAAAATATTGGATTTTTTAGAAAATATGTGTGAAAAGGAATTCAGCCCCGAACACAATCCGAATGAAAAAAATTCCACTATTGACGAATGAAAATCTATCACTGAAAACTTCAACATGACATTTCTCAAATTGCCTTTTTTTTTTTTTTTTTTTTTTTTTTTTAATGTGGGCGTTATTTCAACAAGTTTTAAATATTTTTTCATGAAATTTTTACAGGTTGCATACAAAATAATTTCTTTTGATGGAACCTAAATTTTCTAGTATAATTCCCAATATATATTTGTTTTCGATGATAAATTTTTAAATTTCCTTGTATAATTTCAAATCTATATGTTTTTTCGATGATAAATTTTTAAATTTTCTAGTATAATTCCAAATTTATATGTTTTTTCGATGATAAATTTTTAAATTTTCTAGTATAATTCCAAATTTATATTTTTTTTCGACGATAAATTTTTAAATTTTCTTGTATAATTCCAAATCTACATTTTTTTTTCGATGATAAATTTTTAAATTTTCTTGTATAATTACCAATCTATATTTTTCGATGATAAATTTTTAATTTTTAAAGGTAAAAAAAATTCATTTTTTTTTTTCAAATATTTTTTTAAAATATATATGTATTCTCAATATATCTAAATGGGGGTTCTAAGTTGTTTCGAGATATTGCAGTATGATTTAAAACGATAAATTTGTCTTCAACTTAATTATATTTTTAATAATCCTGCACGTTGGTCTCGACATCATTTTGATTAACAGCTAAATATCTCTTATTTAAAACTTTCTAATAAAAATATTATTTCTGGTTCAAGGATAAACGAGATATGTGTGCAAAGATAACAATTTGCTCAAAAATTATGTCTGTGAGACGGATCGTTTCGAAGGTGTGAGAAGCGAAAAATAGTCACCTCTCCAAGCGAGAGAGAGAGACAAATAATTCCACGGTTTTGGGGTCGATTTCTCCCCTCCAATCCACTCCCAGACCTTCGAAATCGATTTATCGAGGAAGAGGTGGGCAGTGAACTTTGGGGCGCCGTCGGGAACAGCCAAACTTCATTTTAAAAATACTAAATAAATTTATTACATTATCAGGCTTGAAACTGCTGAGGTACTTTCAAAAAGGTGAGAAAAGTAACAAATAATACAGAATAACTGACTAAAAAGTGACTAAACATTGAAAAAAAAGCAAATTTTTCTCCTCTTGATTACAGATGCTATTATTAAGATTTTTCTATTTATTTTAACTCGAAATCAAATGATTCATGCAAGACACGATTTTAGCGTCAAATACAAAAAAGGTTAAAAATTTTATTTAACACAGCTCAACATTGCTTTTAATTCGAGAAAATCTATAAATTAGATTTGAATACGTACAATACATTCATTTTATAATCACAATTTTCTGCATATATTAATGATGTTTTGAAATATGTACATAACTAGATTAGAGTATCTAAACAAAAATTGTGAAGAAAAAGAGAAATGTGTGTTTTGACGTAAGTTACTTTAATGTATTAAATGTACATTTCAGTACAAATGTAGATTTCGGGAACTTCTTTGCGACTTTTTAAAATCTCTGAATTCTGGAAACCATATGGCTAATTACATTTTAATAAGAAAAATAAGATTAGAGCATCTGATTTTTGATCTCTTATTAAAATATTTTGTTATTCATTCAGATTTTCTTTTTTCAACAACAGACTTTTGCTGTGATACACCACGAAAAAAGTGATTAAAAGTGACTGTTTACTTAAAAAAGTGACTAAAAGTGATCCATTGTAAAAAAAGTGACGGAATTGCAAGCCTGCATTATTTATCCATTTTCACCAACACACTTAGTACTAGAAGCAGTTATTTACATCAACGTCATTCGTTTCATATGCATTTCATCAAGTTAGTCTTCGAACCGTTCTTTTTTTCAACCCCAAAAATAGATATCGGTTCAATTCCGAACGAATTGAGATATATTTTTGCTTATGCAGAATATAGTTGGAATTTTTTATTAGAAATGGCTTAAAACTTTTTGCTGTTTAAATAAATTGAACACGCTCTAATAAATAAGCATTGAAGATAGGTAAAAAAGGAAAAAACAACCCTCGTGTTTGTGGGACCTCGGTTATTTTGTTTTATCGGTTAATTGGCGACAGTTTATCATCCATCTTACTCGCTATGGCGGGAAAGATAGTTGGAATTAAATAATTAGAGCAAGCAACATGCCAGCTTAAAATTGAGAAATAAAGACGATTTATAGTTGTTTTTCAATTACCTCTATTCATTTTTTTTTTTTTTAATTTAAGAATGGCAATGTTTAGATACGAAAGCTAACAGTAAAAGTAAAAAGACGCCAAAAAGAAAAATTCATGTTTTGAAAAATCGCCAAGTAGAAAAACATGGCGACGGTACGCGTTTCCTGAAAGATCACTAAAAAAACATGACGGCGGTCCTGAGGCATATTTGAAACACAGCATCAACAAAACTAAACTTAAAAGAAAAAAGCAGATTAACAATCTAAAGCATTATTAAAATAAAATTAGCATAATAATCATCATTTTTACGTTATTTAAAAAATAAATAACAAATTAGTAATGTTGCTATACAATATCAACAGAATAAACATAATATATAGCATTTTAATAAGCACTAATATTATGAAGAATCTAACATGTGAGGGGGGTTCCACCTCACCCCCCCTTTGAAATAAGAGAAATGAAAAATAAGTTTAATAACAGATGAAAAGTGGACAGGGTAGCGCCACGAACATTCTTCAATACTCCTACCTCCCTTAAAACTTTGAAATAATTCTTTTTTTACCAAAAAAAAAAAAAAAAAAAAATCCCTCAGATTTGGAATACCGTCGTTCTCACACACTTGGCGTTTAGAATGAAATACAAAACCCACCTCACACATAAGAATATTTTTTAACAATTTCAAATATAGAAAGAACCGAAATAATTACACCCACCATAATTAAAATACTAAATCCCAGAAAATGATAAGAACAAAACAAAAATGTTCCCAACCAAAGCATTTTGTTTGATTTAGAATTTCCTGATACCTTTTTAACAATTCCAAAAATATTAAGAACCGAAATAACTACACCCGCCCATAACTAAACTACTAAATCCCAGAAAATGATAAGAACCAAAAAAATACAACCTGACCTAGGCGACTGAAAACCAAAAGAACAGATAAGATGCAAATTTCTGGAATAGTGTCAGGTACTGACGTCAGAAATCACGTGCACCAATGGGACGCAAGAACACATTAGGACTGCCATACCCCAAAGTCAGGATAAACACACCAACCCACTCATCGCCCCATAAAATCGCCAAATTTGGCGACAAAAAAAAAAAAAAAAAAACACGGCGTCTACAATGCATCTGTACCCAAGAAAAATCTACTACTACTTCTCTTTGAATTAGAAAACAGCGTAAATCTGCTTTTTTTGTTCTCAAAATTGAAAGCAGGCATTTTGTTTACTTTTTTTGTCCGTGGTAACATAATAACTAATCATTTTCCGGAAGATATAATTGTTTACAATGTATTTTGAATATTTTTATATTTAGGTAAATCAAAGTTTAAAAAAAAAATCCTATTACAGTGGACTCCGCTTAATGGGATCAGTTTTTTTAGGGTTCCCACTCTTTTTCCAGAACAAAAATTAAGGACTTTCTAAGGACGAAAAACCTCTTTAATTCCCACGTACTAAATTTCAAAACAAAATGAAAAAACACACCCTATATTTATGTACTGTATATTATCCTTTAAGACATAAGAATTGTATACATAATGGATCCATTGTTGACTGTCTACAATTTTTTCTAACAAGCTCATTGATAAATGGTTCGTAATCATCATCTACCTGTCATAACGATTTAAAATTTCGATCTTTTGTTTTAACGTTCAATCCTTTCGCTTTCTGGCTTCCCTATCGACAAACTGCATGTGAGCGAGCAAGACATAAAATAGGAATACGCGCCTTCTCAGTTCCGATAAGAATGGGTTGCCTTCTGCATATCTGACAACCATGAACTAACTACCAGCAGAGTCTGCGTATTTCTGAAAAATTCTAGGAACGTGTAAATTCCCACTCTTTTGTTCATTTCCTATTTCTTTAGGTTGAAAAGGAGAATTCTGGAAAATTCAAACAACAGCGAAGGAAAAGAAAAGAATGGGTTCCTTCTGAATATATTGCGAATATTCCTTTGCCAGTTAAAATGAGGTTCGAAAATGGATCACATAAAGCGATCACTGTAACATACAAATGAATAGAGAAAATCGGGAACTAGTGATTTCCATAACAAGAAGCGATTGATAACATTAACCGCGATCACATTAAGAGTAATCCACTGTGTATAAAAAAAAAATAGTGCTAAACCACTCTTTAATGGGAGTCGAAAAATTTCTGCATAATTCAAAATTTGGTCAAATCGTCGAGTATACCAAGGTATTACCGTCAAGTATTTCCTTAAACCTTCAAAATTTTTTATTTTTCTAAAAACATATGTTATACATTGAGATGTCTAAGTATTAAAAAAATTCTGCTTTGTTTAAAAATTACAAAGACTCTAGTGCTTGACAGTTTTTACTTTTTACTTTAAGTCAATTTTTCTCAGCGCGCAAGATTTCTCGAAACAAATTCAGCAGTTTGGAATTTCAATACAATGATGATTTCTTGGCTACGAGAGTTCTACTTTTGATTTTAGAGTCAAAATAACCCCAAAAGAGGGGACAAATTCAATTTTTTAAAAATATAAAATGAGCTTAAACTTACGGGTTGTTGTTTTTTAAAGTTCGATTCTATTTCACAAGTATGTTCTTCGTTAAAAACTTAAAAGTTAACATTTGTGTGCAAAATATTCCTCGTAAAAGAGCGCGCAAAGAAAAAAGTTAAACGAACAAAAAAAAAAAAAAAAAAAAAAAAAAATCAAGCGATATATATTTTTAAAATTTTTTTTATAATTTTTTATAGGTATTTCAGGTAAGATTTTTTAATAGATATATAATGTACAAGAAAAAAAATTTCAGACATTTAATAATGAAATAAAAAAGTGGGTAACAAAACTATTAAACCGCTTAATTTACCTGAAAGTGTTCAAGTTACCCGATTCCATATCGAGGCCATTTTAGGTATATTTTTCCCTTTGGTGTTAATACTATTTTTTCGCTTCGCATTATGTGTCGCGTCGACACGTGCTTGCCCACCAAAATATTGATTTTGCCAGACAGAATGGCATCCCCATGCTACACGCCAAACGACTTTTTTCCAGACAAAAATCGTTTGTAGCTCCTTTCACATACTCCAAAAGAAGTTTTCTTTTGCCTTTCACATCAGAGAATATCGATTTTTTTTTCACTTGTTATTAAAGTAATGAAATTTTATAAAGATTTATTGATTGTAAAATATCGCGTAGGGATTGAAACCATTCAGAATTAAATGAAAGATCGACTTTGTTCGATTCAAGTCAATTTGGGATTTTTAATTTTCTTTATGCCCTTTCAGTCTCTAGCAGGTTAATATATTAAATTAGACCTGTATTTGCGATTTTTATGAAATGCCAGTAAAATTTAAGATTCTGGGTTTCATTTTACGGGTTTGCGCATAGATCAAGAATATTGACGCCTTCAAATCAACTCATCAAAAGAAGTTAGGGAATTTTTTTCTCTTAAAATGGAAGCAGTCGCTGCTGAAAATCAAAATCACTAATTCTATATATACGTAAATTTATAACGTCAAAATGATTAAAATTTGGATTTTTCTTTGGGGTTAAACGATTCTGCGCTATTCCATTGATTGTTCCGGGGGGGTAAAAGTTTTCCCCAATCCGAGTCACTACGCTCTGTTAGCGAACCCTGGCGGGCAGCCGCTATTGTCCAATTCCCATTTCTCGAAATAGATAATATCTGATGGTTTAGCAATTTCGGATTTTTCTCGTTCGGTCACGAACTCGCCGAGTTGTACGAATCGACATTTCTCGATGCGGTTACCGTCAACTCACGTATCTTACTACTTTCAATTCGTTTTTGTTTAAGGTTGCATTACAATACAAATTTGAAAAAAATAATACTATTTTAAGCAATTATATAGTTTTTTTTAGCACATTAAGTTGTTTTCTCGAAATTGATTTTGACATGATTTTGCTTACACGATAACTTAAAAAGTTGAAGCTCAAATGCTTTGAAATTTTAAATGTACATTATACAAATAGGATCGACCACTTAGTTAGGATTTAATGCAATTTTTCAGAAATTGTGCAGATTGCTTTCAGATTGTTCTGAAAGCGTTGTCCATTTGACGAAACACTGTTTATAAATTATTTTGCGTCATGCTAAAATAATACAGCATTTTCATCCTATTTTGCAGCATAAAATTCCAACAAACTTTATATTCGAATCTTTTTTTAAAGTTTTAAATTGCTTTTAGTTTATAAAATTTATATTATGATTTAAAAATTCCGAAAAATTATCAGATGTACAGATACCTTAGCAGAAAAGAAATAAATGACAGCTTCTTGAAATTAAAAAAAAAAAAAACTGTCGTACTCATAAATAAGGTTGGATGCTTGATAAATTCTGCTTTCATTGAAATGGATTTCACTTGAAACAATTCTTTAATCGTTTTTCAGGAGTTTTAAACATAAAAAAAGGATTTTTTTGTAACTGATTATATATTTTCATTTATTTCTGAACATATCCAGGGAAGAAAAAAAAAAAAAAAAAAACGATTTTAAAAATTCGTCGTCGATCGCGAGTTCTAGACAAAACGATGCTTGGATCCGGAGTTTGTTTACATTCTAGAAAACTGATGTGTAATGTTGCCTCCACACTATGGCCAATTGTTCACCACTTCCTGATGGTGACCTTAAACGATGGTTCACGGGCTGCATCCACACGCTGGGCCACTAAATGAGCCAAACACGTGGACTCGTTCATAGGGTCTACTGCGCACTTTAGTGGCGCATCTGGTTGCCTTTGATCGTTGGAGAAAAGTCGCCTCGGTAGCCATCGTTTGCCAAGGCTATCTTATCGTCTGCTACCATCGACCAAGATGAACCATACGGTAGTGATGGCTTGCATAGTGTGGAGGGGCCTTAAAACGAGTGCATCTTCCAACTTGACAAGGTTGAAAGAAGAAAAGAATCAGCAGCTGAAGATACTTCTATGAACCTGGAGGATTATTAAGTTTATTATATAAGGCACTGGGAACGTTTATTATATACTAGCTGCAAGTACCCGGGTTTAAAATAAAGTTTTCTGTAGCAGCGTACAAAACTGTTTATTTGCTTGCAATGAAAGGGTACATTTATCTTAAAGCAATGTGATAGACTACATTTTTGGCAGTTCTAATTTGGAGTGTGTACAAAAAGATTTTCCTCTTTGCCCACTCTGGAGCAGGCCACATACAACTGCCCACGAGAAAAGCAGGGTGCCTGCAAGTCTATACCAGCAATCCCAAGAGACTTGTTGATTGTCATGGCAAAGCACAGTTTCAAAGGGAACTGTATTCTCTTGAATTGTACGGTGTTGTCTGGGAATGATAGGTATTCTTTGGATGAAGACATCCTCACCCTTACCATTGCACAACCTGGGTGCATCCATATTTCGGATCAGCCTTATTGGAGCATCCACTTTCAGAATTAAGTTGTGGGCTTGCAAATCAGGATTGTGTACGTGTACTAAATTTCATGTTATTTGGTTGTCTGGATCTTGAGTTATAAGGGAACAGACAACAAATGCGTCTTATAGAGAGAGAAGTCACTTTCATTATTATAACTTGAGACGCTTTTTTTCTCAAAACGAATTTTCACCACTATTAATAAGATAAAAAAAAAGTATTTAATCTATCTGCTCGAAATTTTCCACGTTTGAATATATGTTTATTATTTATAGAATAAATTAATATTTTGTGGAAATTTTAATATTTTCAACTTTGTTTGATTAAATTGAAATTGAAATTTGTATAGTTTTTTTTACATTTAAAATTGTTTTTAAAAATAGTTATGGATGTTAAATTTACGATGTGATTAATTAATACATTCTATAAAGCAGATAAATTTCTAATCGATTTAATATAACATTAAGATTTATAAGTTAACTACAACTCGAAATACTTTACGGATAGCAAACGATAAATAAAAATTATTTATTAATTGAAAATATTAAATTTGAAAATGTTGGTAAAATTGTTTGTTATTGGTTTCTTTTCCCCTTTCTGAGCCTCATTTTAAAAGGCCCCCTTCATCCATGCATTAATGAAGTCTCTTCCTTATTAAAGAAACCTAGCAGTTCATATTTACTAAATATTAATTCATTACGAGTCCAAATAAATGACGTATTTTGGGAGAAAGTGGAACATTTATTGATTTGATGCTTATTTTAAAATAATGGACGGCCATTTCTATTTATGCAACCCGATTTTAATATTCGAAAGAGAATATTTTTATACAACCAAAACTATTTCGTTTCGAATGGATAAAATATTTAGTCGACATTTGAGATTTGGAAAGCTTCGGTTGGTCATGCATGACCAATGACAAGATCCCAAGAGGGCTGTCGACCAAATGAAACCTCTACCAGAAAAGAGTTGTTTCAAATTGGAACTTTTTTATTATTATTTTTAATTTTAATTCTTATATTTTATTTTAATTTCATTTTTCACTTTTTTTGTTCGGATATCCCTGGCCACTTAAATATTTTTTGTCTTCTACCCTTATTCTTTCTACTCATTGTTTTTATGTGTTTCTTTCCCCTTTTAGTTGTTTATTCTCTGCTCGCCTCATTTTTGTTCTCACTATTAGAATTCTCTGGATTAGAGGGCTCGGCCCAGAGAATCCAGATGAACTTATAGGTCTTGTAAGAAAGAAAAATCACCCGAGAGATCGTATCATTGGCCAGTCAAACACACAAATTCACATCATGGAGCAGACACAATCTACGGGAGTAAGGAAAGGCCCTCTCAAAATTCCTTGTTAAATTCCATCTTCTGACTCGGAACGTTTTTATTTCTTACAGGAATTTGGAATGGAACCCATGACGGGAAATATGACACATGAATATTCTCCGAGCTCAAAAATAGAGGGAAGAGAGGATTCTGAACATGGGGGGGGGGAGAAGGAACAACTTAATATTTTTCTGATATTTCCAAACTCTTTTAACTCCAAAAAAAAAAGGGGGGAGGTCCATCATTTTTAAAAAATGTATAGTTTCTGAAATGAAATTTACATTTTTTAAGTAATATCAGAATCGAGTATTTTTGCCTCCAAATTTAATTGCAAAATGTCACAGAATACCTTAAGCAAACCTTTTTTTATGCAATTTAAATCTTTTGTGAAAATAGTTCAAAATGCGGGAAGTTAAAAGAGTACTGGTTAACCAACGGCGTAAAAGGTTTTATTCTAGCAAAATAGTTGCTAAGAGAAAATTCATACGATTTCATTTTTCAGCTCTTTCAAGTTTTACTGGGATTTATGAGAACGCCTTTCGTTGCCATTCGAGCAGAATGCCGCAATACAATATTTAGAATAGGACTGCTTAGTAAAAAATATATAATATTGTTAAGATGCTGTAAACATGTAATTTGTATGATATCTCGCCAAATTGGCTCCTTGGCAAAGTTTTGATAGACTAATTTTTTGCGCCAAATTTGCCGATATATCGCCAAAGGGCGAAGTTGATGACCACGTTTATCTGGATTTTACTAGAAGCTTGTGGAAATTTCCAGAAACCTGAAAGTTATATAAAGGGGCCGTGAGTTCTCATAAAAGTCAGTCCTCGCTCAGATCTGGTGAAAGAAGGACCTGTGTTAATGCTTTCGGTATTGCTCTGAAAAAGTTCGCCAAAAGGCTGCCAAGTTTTATCGCCTAGCGTTGTAATTGTGATTCATTTGGCGTGTTAATAAATTGTTATTGTTTTGTCTTAGCCAAAGTCTTTTCAATCAACGAACTTTAAGCGATAATTTTGCAACAATATATACGAATCTTTGAACACAAATGAATTAAAGTCACGATATAGAACGTGATGAAGACACAATATTCAATCAAAAAACAAAAAATGAATAAAATCGAAAGCTGTTCGGCACAAAGTTGTTAAACTAGTACCGCCATCTTTTGGCAAGCGACAGAACTTAAAACCTCAAAAGAGTGCTTTTTTTTATTAAATAAAAGGGATTTTACAAAAATTCTTTTGTATATTTATAACTTATTAACCAATCTTCGCAACGAAAAATGTTTATTAAGAAACATAATTTTCCCATTGAACCGTATTGAATGCGATCAAAACAATGAACAAAATTCGACAAATTTGCTGGTAAAAAAAATTAAAAAATAACTCGTTCCGCCACAAAAAAAAAAAAAAAAAAAAAAAAAAAAAAAAAAAAAAAAAAAAAAATCTCAAATTTGAAATGCATTGGGATTTTATTTGTTTATTTAAATTTTTAACTTTATTGAAATATAAATTTATATCTAAAACTAGTCCGTTAGGAAATAACCGTTTGTATCTTTCATAAATATTTGGAATGTGAATATTGTAAAATTGTTTCCTTTTACTTTAATAGGGAAACAAACTATGCCATCGAGTGTAAATTACTATTCGAAACCTAGCAGCAATTCCACAGTAAATGTAGCGTTAATACAGTATTCTTTCGATTTGAGTTTAAAATAGAATCTATATAATACGCCTACAATTAGGATGAGCTCAATCTTGAATCAGTGTTACGTACGTTCTTAAATTTCAGAGTCAATTTTATTCTTCTTGAATATAATTCAACCACCGATAGCAAGTTTGCATAGTCTTCTGACTCGTAGACTTATAAAACTATCAACATCCGCTATCCTGTACAGACTAATCTCAAAGTTTATGTTCTCAGTATTGTCGATACAGCTAAAAATAAACAAGTTACACACACAATGTGCAAATTTATTTATTTTTTTTTTAACTATCACAAAACACATAGAAAAATAAAGCTGTGCTCACAAAGAAAAAAAACAGCTTCGAACGATAAGTAAACACGCATGAAAACTGGATGCCGCACTCTATTGCACTGTGCATAGATAGGCATCAACCAGATGGTCCACTACAAGCCATTAGCACTGTCTGGAGAGGGTATGACGATGGCGATGTTTCTCAAGGCCCCTCCACACTAAGGTCCACGGCAAGCCATCACCACCGTCTGGAGGGGCTTTGGCTTATGGCCGATGGCGGCAGACGATAAAATAGCCTTGGCGGACGATGGCTTTGGAGGCGGTATTTCTTCAAAGATTAAAGGCAGCCAGATGCATAGTGGACCCTATGGACGAATCAATGCGCTCAGCTCATTTAGTGGCCTAGCATGTGGATGCGACCCGTGAACCATCGTTCGAGGTCACCATCAGGAAGTGGTGAAAAACTGGCCATAGTGTGGAGGCTATATCAAACATCAAAGGCAGCCAGATGCGCTACTAAAGTGCGCAGTAGACTCAATGGACGCATCCGGCTCTTTGAGTGGCCCAATGTGTGGATGCAACCGGTGAACCATCGTTCAAAATCGCCATCAGGACCAGTACTGCAGTGGTGAATAATTGGTCATAGTTAGTGGGAAAGAGGTATTACGTAATGCCTCTTCCCCCCTATGGCCAATTGTTCATCACTGCAGTACTGGCCTGGAAGATGGTTCACCGGTTCGGCCACTCGTGTGGATGCGTCCATAGTCTACTGCGCATCCTGGCTGTCTTTGATGCTTGGAGAAAAACAGCTTCGGACGCCATCCTCTGCCAAGAAGGTTTAAAACTAATTAAATGCGATTTCTAGTGGTCATCATGCTGAACACGAAACACCTCCTTCTATGGTCCCCTGTAATTCTGATGAAACTGGGTGAGAGGGCGATCCCAATGGCGTTGCCAAACTATCAAACCAACCTCTTACATCGAGATGTAGCTTTAGTATTGTTTTTTTTTTCGTTTTGTTTGAGCACATGATAGTGTTCCTTCTTTTTTGCTTTGCATACGTTTGAATGAAAGTGATTTTCATATTAATTTTTAAACTCGTAGATACTTTTTAATTTTGCTTATAGATCGCTTCATAGTTTGCGCTTTCATTTTTTTTGGCCCTAACTTATTAAATTTAGTGTCCCTTAATTTTGAAATTGAACGATCCATCTCACATGAAACAATCTAATATTTTTTTCATTTTTTTGCCCTATATACAGATTTTTTTTTCTTCTTAATTATTTGAAAATGATAAAAGGATTCTATATAATGTAGTTTTTTTTTTCTACAACTCAATATAATTTTAAAATAGATTAATTTTTATAGTTTCTATATGTTTTTCAGTCTCTTTTCAGGATGAAGTTTTTTTCAGTTTTATTAAATTTTTTTAAAATAAATATTAAATTTTTAAATATAATATTAATCCTAAATTTTACTTTCATTTTAAACATACTTTTTTTAAAGTTTAAAATTATTTTTAAATTATCACTATAAAAACTTAGATTTTCATATTTTTATAAATTATTTGTTTTTTCTTATATTATTTGGACATAAAAACTAAAATTTATATAAATATTTATGTAATCATTATTTTAATAGAAATGTTGTAGTATTTCGAGTTCTTATGTTTATCTTATTGGAAAAAAGTAACCCTGAAAAGAAAAAGTTTAATTACAATTTTGAATTTTTTAAATTGAAATAATTCTTTATATAATTTTACATTTTTTAAAGCTTTTTATAATATTGTTTTATTCTAATTTTTTTTTCATAATCATTAATTATTTTTAAAATATTTAAATAATTTATTTATATTATTTTTATAAAAATTATTTAAATTTCATTATTAAATGGTTTGCAAACATAAATAGTTATAAGATAGACGATGTCTACAATTGAAAAAATTACTTTGGTCCTTGAAGCTTTGAAAAAAAGAGCAAATTGCAAGAAAAGAGTACAAGAACGAACAACGTTAAAATACTTCGCATTATGAAAAGAACCGCAAACAATCACAAGATAGCGCGGAAATAAAAGGCCATTCTGTTTTTGTCATACAGCTATGTCATTTTGTAATGAAAGGATATGCCATAATTCTTTTCAATATTTTTATTTTCTTACCTATTCATAAAATTACTTTAGTTTTAAATTCGAAACGATTTCACGGATTATGTGTTTATAGTGTGCACGTTTCTAACATATGTACGTTTATAGTGCATATGTCCATGTATGTATCAAGAGATAGAATGACTTGGAATGAGGAAAAGCACATTAAAAAGGCCTTAAACTTTCTCAAACTTTACTTTGCGGAAGAACACAATTACAATAATTGTGTCCCTAAGATGTATCTTAGTTAAAACTACATTCACATCGTTATTATAATAGACCGCACCTAGCAACCGCAAAGACAACACAAGGAAAAAAAGCTCGCTTAACAGAAAAATGGCCAATTTTCAATTTTAGCTGGGGGACTCAATTTTTACGTTCTTTTCTTCTACTAAAAGACCTTTTTTTATAATTACTCTTAATTTTACAAAAATATTTTTTTAATTCAGCTTAGTTGTATAAACAGAATGCCATTCCATCATGGTTTTGGACATATGCTTTTGAGGAGAACATAAAATACTCGTCTCATTTTACTTAAGAAATTTCCACTTAGTGTATACGGACTTCGTGTTTGTAAGCAAACGACACGAAAAAGAACGTATTCTTAAGATTACTCCAATAATATTGCTAAATAACGTCCTCATAAAACGTAATTACTTATTGCTGAATAAAACAGTATCGGTTTAATAACGAATGTATGATTCAAAAGTTGTTTTTTTTTTCTTATTTTATGAAATATTCTTTATGCAATCATTTATGTAGTTTCTATAATAAACATTAAAACTGGCTAGTCAGTTCTGCAAACAACTACTGTTTGCTAAGATAATTCTCAGCAAACAATTATTTGCTTAAGTTAAACCTCGTTACTAGCAGACGAGTTTAAAATTAATATATATATTCTCTAACCATACTCGATTTTATCACAATTTAGAGTAGTAACAATTCGATTTGAGAAACTGGATAACAGCCGAGTCGCGTTTTATACAATTTCAAATAAAGATATGCTTGGATAAAAGATAAACTATGTATGTCGATTCTCTGAAAAAAAAAAATATGATCCATACTCAAGATATTTAATAAAAATATGTACAAACCAGCTGCTTCGCACTCAGCCTTCGATCTTGGTAATAAATGGATTTCGATATTTTTTTGGAACCACTACTATAAACATATTCATAAAAAAAAAATAAATCTGTAGAATGTTGACGAATATGATAGTTTATTAGCAACTTAAAGTCCAGTACATGCACTGTTTTCCCCATGAGTCTCTGAATAATAATTTCCATTGCCATGACTTTCCTTACTGTAGGAGTTGAATTTCAACATATTGT